>CABHPR010147003.1:17711-61467 GCA_902168415.1 Peromyscus melanophrys
TCTTTCTTTCTTTCTTTCTTTCTTTCTTTCTTTCTTTCTTTCTTTCTATTCCTTTATCAGTCATATCTATCCATGTATCTGTATCAATCATATATCCATCTATCTCTCTATATATAATCAAATATATATATGAAATATATCCTCTGTCTCTCAGCCATCTATGCTATTTATCATCTGTCTGTCTGTCTACCTATCTGTCTGCCTATTCACTGGCTATTCCTTAGTTTGGCCTCACTACTGTCCATCATTATTTCATGCTGTTGGCTTTCGTCTTCTGAAGATAGGGTTGACGACCTTTTGATGTCTGTTCCTTTAGTTTTGATGGACACCTGATACACATGTCAGAGAGAATTGCTTTCTCTATAACCCTCCATTGCTGACTAAGAGGGACGAATGGAGGTTCGTTTCCTGTCTATACTTACCTCGTGATTCTGTGGCTGCTGCTTGTGAAGGGTGTCTTGATCCAGTTGTACGGTGATGGCACACACTTTTAATCCCAGCCCTCGGGAGGCAGAGACAGGTGGATCTCTGAGTTCAGGGTCAGCCTGATCTACAGAACGAGTTTGAGGACAGCCAGGGATACACAGAGAAACTCCGTCTCAGAAAAAAAAGAGGGGGGGGGCATGTCTTGATCCTGAAGTTGCAGGTGAGTATCAGAGGCCGTGTGTCTCTTCTGAGGCACCTGACACTTTCACTGTGGTGACAGCTTCTCTCTAGCTCATGTATTCAAAGTCCAACCCATAAAGGTTTGCTTTCCTTTTCAGGTGAAAATTGGACACAAACAAAGGGACACAGACTTCAGACTTCAAATTATGACCTACTATGGAAGCAGCAATACCAGCTCTCACAGAAGGCTGCTTCTGTCTGCTGCCCTTTGCAGCAGGAAGGCCCAGACTGTGCCAGGCTTGGCAAAAAGAAAATTGGCATGAAATAAGTTTCAGTTGTGAATTAGAATGTGAATGGAGTCTTCACCTCTTCCTTAAGTTGGGGAAGATGGAAATGTATGTGTGTTCTGCTCAAAAACTGTTAGGACTAGGGGAGAAGGGGAGGAACATGCGCACATGTAACTATACACTGTAGGAACATGCGCACATGTAACTATACACTGTAGGAACACACGCGCATGTAACTGTACACTGTAGGAACATGCGCACGTGTACACTGTAAGTGGTTTGCACAAGACAGCAAACTTTCTAAGTGTGGGAAGGGTGGCAGTGAGTTCCGTGACTTCAGTTGAGCACTATGAACTGACAGTCAGTCATTCCCCATATGTTTCCACTGGGCTCTATCTCTCCAAAGCCAGAGAGAGATGCTGTATTTTACTTATCAGAATTGCTATGCTAGACAGTTGTGAGTGTATGGCATGATCAGCAGCAGCATCATTCTACAGAATTGTCCAAAATTATGGTTGTGAATATGGCATTAGTGATTTTTGTTTGTTTTTTAATTCTTTGAGACCAGTATCTAATGTTTCATGATTTATTCTAAACATCAAACTATTTTCTTTCTTTCTTTCTTCCTTCCTTTCTTTCTTTCTTTCTTTCTTTCTTTCTTTTTTTCTTTCTTTTTTTCTTTTATTTATTTTTTTTCGAGACAGGGTTTCTCTGTGTAGCTTTGCTCCTTTCCTGGAACTCACTTGGTAGCCCAGGCTGGCCTCGAACTCACAGAGATCCGCCTGGCTCTGCCTCCTGAGTGCTGGGATTAAAGGCGTGCGCCACCACCGCAATCGGGTAGCACACAGTACTTATATGGCAGTACATGCAAACTATTTTCTTTTTAACTGGATGTTTCTACAACCCCAGAGGTGCCAACCAGGATCTGAATATTGGCACTATTTATCTACAAATATCATCCTACAAAAAAAGTTGGCTTTGCTTTGTGGTTCTGTTTCCTTGAAGGGTGACAAAAGATGGCAAATAGTGTATAAAAATCAAGAACTGGTATGAGAGAGACACCTTGAATGGGTCCCTCTGGAGCTGATTGCAGAATGCTTATGCTAGCACAGCAGAGTGGCTCAGGGGTTGAGAAAGCAATACATAAGAGTCATGGTGTATGACCATGTGAGAGAGTCATTGCACATTTCACACTCAAACATGGCCTTTTAAAATTCTTTGTCAGCTTGGTGACAGTGGTAGCCTTGCTCTGGCCTCTCAATGACTCTGTGGTGTGGATATAACACTCAAATTCTGCTCTTTCTTTTCTTTTTCTTTTCTTTTCTTTTTTTGAGACAGGGTTTCCCTGTGTAGTTTTGGTGCCTGTCCTGGATCTCACTCTGTAGACCAGGCTGGCCTCGAACTCAGAGATCCACTTGCCTCTGCCTCCCGAGTGCTGGGATTAAAGGTGCGGCCACCACTGCCTGGCAATTCTGCTCTTTCAAATGCTCACAGTTAAAAAACAAAAAAGAGAGTTGACTAGAGATTATTTGATTCCATGTCTTAGATGTGAGTTTCTCAGCCTTGGTAGTGCTGATGTTTGATTTAGTATCGTATCATTTTGTATCATAGATGTTCAGCAACTAACATCACTCCCACCTGCCAGATGCCAGCAGCAACTTGGCCCCACAAATACCTTCTCCCTCTTCTCCACCCGAGTACCAGGGCTACTGGTCTGATTGGGAGACATTTGGGGGTGGGGAACTGGGTAGATGGCTCAGTTGGTAAATTGCCTTACAAGTATATGTATGGACCTGAGTTTAATCCACAGAATCCATGTAAACAAATGCACTAGTGATTCAGTCCTTGGCAGGTAAAGACAGGCATCTTCCTGGGGCTCACTGGCCAGCTAGCCTAGCCTACATGGCAACTTTCAAGCCAATGAGAGATTCTGTCTCAAAAAAAAATGAAAGTGGACAGTGCTTGATAAATGATAGTCAAGGCTGTCCTGTGGCCTCTGGATACATGCCATGAAAACACACACACACACACACACACACACACACACACACACACACACACACACTCACTGTTCCTTGTCATTACCCATAAGTATTCTTCTACACTGATATTAGAGTCCTCTCAAACACTGCACCCTTGCATCAGTCAACACCTCCCCTTCTACACCCTTCCCAGTTACTGATAACCACTGTTTTACTCTCTGCTTCTATAGAATCGACTTGTTACACATTTAGTGAGAACATGACATACTTGCCTTCCTCTGCCTGACTTATCTTATTTAGTGAAAATCCTCTAGATGCATCCATATTGTTGCAGGTGGCAGAAATCACTCCTTTTTCAAGGTAGAATAATATTCCAACCCAGGAGGGTGAGAGAGAGATATCCCACAAAAGGCAACCCTTGAACACCCTGTGGTTACAAAAAAACAGGATTTCTAAGAAGACCAGAGAGAGAAAAAGATTTTCGAGAATAAAATACTGTTGCTGTTACTAAGAACAATAATAATGGTGATGAGGGCCAGTTAAAAACTGGTTGGATTTGTGGAAAGTCATACTTGTGGTGATGAAAAATAAAATAAAATTGGCCTAAAGTTTGCAAAAAGGGAAGGATATAGAAGGTGATTTTTCAGCTAGGCCAGTCGGCCAAATGAGTGGGAGGGAGCTCCTAGCACAAGGGAGGAAATCCTGCATAAATTTGGCTATTTTCTATATCAGGTGAGACTTAAGAATGTAAATATGAGGGCACTGGAAAGGTGGCTCAGTGGTTAAGAGCACGGGGACTCTTGGATTCCTAGCACCCACCTTACAACCATCCATAGCTCCACTTCCAGGTATCTAACGCTGTAGATGTAACCAACTGTCTTATTAAATAAGAGACACAGAGCCAAGGTAAAGATAAAAGCCCAAGAGGTCAGAGCTAAGAGCCTTACCCACCTGCCGCCAGCTAGCCTCTCCCGCCAAGAGACCTCTCCGAAAAGAGAGCTACTTCCTGTCTGTCTTATAAAGAGTTCTTGTTCTTCCTTCTCATTGGTTGTAAACCCAACCACATGACCGTCTCGTCACTGCCTGTCTGTAGGTCACTCCAGGTCTTCTATGGTTGGTATTGAGATTAAAGGCGTGTGTCTCCAATGCTGGCTGTATCCTTGAACACACAGAGATCTACCTAGTTCTGCTTACCAAGTGCTGGGATTAAAGGCGTGTACCACCACCACCCTGGCTTTCCCTATGGCTTGCTATTAGCTCTGACCCCTAGGCAACTTTATTTATTAACATACAAATAAAATCACATTTCAGCACAAATAAAATACCACTATATAACGCCCTCTCCTGGCCTCTGTGGGCACTACATGAAAGTGGTGTATAAACATACACTCAAGCAAAACACCCATACCCATAAAATGGTTTTTGAAAAAGAATATAAATATGTATTATCTGTATACAAGAAGTGAACAAAGCTTGTCACCAAGTCAAAGAAGAGTGAACAGAATAATATTGACAGGCCAGTCAGGATACACTAATTGGTATTAATGGCTTCATACGCTAGCCAAGCAGAACAGCCCAGTAGGTTATTTACACTGTAGACATGAGAGTCTCTGCTGAAGAAGAGTGCCCAACAGTCTGCTGTAATGTTGTGAATTGGCTAAACACTGAAAATGAGAACTGACTGCAAGCTTGCTCATGTCTCAGACAAAGAAACTTGTAACCCACTGCACAAATGTTCAAATTTAGCCTTGAAAGTTTAATAAAAGACTCATAAAAAGAATGGGTTCAGGTGTGTCTAACATTTTGAGATTGTAAAATGATGTTGTCACCTACAAAGTTTGTGCTTGAGAACCGTAAAGTCATATTTTAAGTTTAGGATTTTCTTTTGTTGGGCCCCATTCATATGTATTCTTGGCCATGTGGCTGTCAGTGGCTCAAGGCTGCAGGAAAAGAGCTCTCAGCCTGTTCTTGAGTGTAGTAGTTCTTTGTCTATTCGGTTCTTTCTATGGACATCTGTGTGCAGATGTGGGTATGCTCCTCTATCATTCTTCACTTTATTATTTTTTTTTTTGAGAGAGGGTCTCACAGTGAAGCTGGAGCTCCTGAATTCAGCCAGATTGGCTAGCCAGCAAGCTCAAGGGAGCTCCCAGCACAAGGACATCAGACATGCTTTATTCACCACAGCCTTTTCCTTGGATGCTGGGAATCTGAACGCAGGTGCCCATGCGTGTGTGGCAGACACTTTACTGAATGAGCCATCTCCCAGCCCTGGTTCTTTCTTTACAGTCTCTAGTTTGCTATGGAAATTTTCCATCTTACTTAATCTTTGAGCATATTAATTAGGATTATTTAAAAATCCATGCTTTGTAACTTAAGTACTAAGATCTCCAGTACACAAGCTTTCATATTTTAGCATGTGTGATTATTCTGCACTCTTATTTTTATTTCTGAGTATGAGTATGTACCTGCTTGTATGTGTACCATGTACATGCAGTTCCCACAGAGGCCAGAAGAGGGAGTTGGATCCCCCGGAGCTGGAGTTAATGGTAGTTTTAAGCCACCTGATGCGGGCTCTGGGAAACAAACCCAAATTCTTTGTAAGAACAGCAAGTGCTCTTAATTGCTCAGCTGTCTCTCCAGTCACTCAGTTCTCAGTCAAACCAAGTTACAGCAATAGTTAAGGCTCTGGGCTGTTGTCATCTACAATGTTTGAGTCTTCTTTTGTCAGATCACTGTGCTAGGGAATGGTCCCCTCAGCTCAGGAGGAGTTCCATTGATCTGAACCTTGGCTTTAGAGAGAGGAAGAGAGAGAGGAAGGGAGAGAGAGTGAGAGAGAAAGAGAGAGAGAGAGAGAGAGAGAGAGAGAGAGAGAGAGAGAGAGAGAAAGTTAGGCATGAAACTTTATCCCAATGTAGTGCAATGGAATTGTAATGGTTATTCAGCTTTTGTGACGGTGTATGGTTGAACCTAGAATTCTTTGTGCTAAACAAAATAAGCTATACACAGATAGAAGAGCACCAGATGGTATCACTTATGTGTGAAATTTGAATAAAAACATCAGACTCTCAGAGCTGAGCAAGAGTGGAGGTGAGCAAGGAGGGAAGCTGTGGTGGAGGGAAGGAGTGGGTGCTGGTGCCATTAGATGAAGTTCTGAGGACAGGATGAGTGATGTGGTGACTATAGTTAATCACTCTGTATTCTGTACTTGAGAGTTGCTGAGAGGGTAGCTAGCTCCTGAGTGTTCTCACAAAGAGGAAAGTACTGACTATGTGGGGGGAGCCCTGTGGACTTGAGAGGGGGGAAGGGCTAACTTGCCTTGGGACTATTTTGTGATATTCATGACTAGCAAATCATAACTGTGCTTTTTATATACGTATCATTTCATTGTCTTTTTCAACTCGGTGAAACTGGAAATCAATACACATATGCACACACAAATACACAAACTAGTAAATTAAACATTTTTTAGAAGGTGTCTGGTAGAATTTCTGTGGAAATTGGAATCCATAAAAGGATTTTCAACAAGAGTTCTCTCCATGATGTTAGCATTTATAGAGATATTTTCTGGTGACAAGATTTTCAATAGCTTTTCAAACACTGTGCTTTTCTTTGTTTTGACTGTTGTTAAAGGCACTGAGAGCTTTCAAAAGAATCAGTCATAATAAATTTGTAATTGCTGTTCAAATTGTATAAGGGAATTGAATTAATCAAATGTCATCAATACCTAAATGCTTGAGAAAAATAGGCTTTCAAAGACTCCTTTATTAGATATATGAGCAGAATGAATTGATCATTAAACCAAATACAAATAATAGTGAGTACTTTCCACACATAAGAGCCCTGTGGACTTGAGAGGGGGCACCCGCTACAGCTTTAATTCCTAGAGTTATTTGATGATATCTCACTAAGAAAGAAAAATCAGTTAAGCCAATAATCATTAAACATCTACTTCTAAGAACTAGGTCTTAAGGGCTCATTAGTTATTAGGAAATTATTCTCTTGTTCTGATATGACAAGCTTGGGATTAATGGAAAAGTGGAGCTTTTGTGGCCTCTGAATGGCCACAGCCCAAGAAGCTTCACGAAGCCTGTCTCCAGGGACCGCCACCTCAAATGCAAATTGTGAGGCGATCGTCTCTGTTCTCTTTGGCCAGGAGGATGCTGCAGCTGGTAGGCTTGAACAGTGTCACCTTCATCTGGTGACTAGGTCTCATTTCCTTTCAGAAAAGGATGCAGTTCAGAAGACATTGTGTCCCATGTGGCAAAGCTAAGGACAGTTAGGGAATCTGCTTCTGTTGGGTTAGTCTTCAATGTCATTGCCACTGAATTTTAGAATCAGTAAGGAGACACGCCTCTGGGTCTATTCCCAGGGAGGTTTGATGGAGAAGGAAACAGAATGTAGCACATGACCAGCATCCATGTCCCTTGCTTCCTGACTATAGATGCAAAGTGACCAGATACCTCACTCTCTTCCTGCCTTGCTTCCCCCACCAGGATGGACTGTATTCCTCTCAACCGTGAGCCAAAATAGTCTCTCCTTTAAGTTGCTTTTGTTAGAGCAATGAAAAAAGTAACTAACACATTTTACTTTCAGCTTCTCAGGAAAGCCTCAAAATCATTTGCACTACATTCTCCCAGCTTACCAGGAACTGTTACAATTCATGGGATATTGGAGTTAAATCCAAGTACAGTAGAGGAATCTGCTAAACTCCAGAAGAGATTCAGGACACGCTTATCACCAAGGTGTTCTGGTCTGGCTGTGATGGTGGTTGATGACCTCTTTTAAGAATGGTTGGGGTGGGATCGTAATTAGAAAAGCACAAACATTGACAGCACACTTCTCAGCATGTCCAACCTGCTTCCCCGAGTAGAGGCCAATGAGACACTATTAATCATTTCTTCATTCTTGAGTAGCATCCCTCAAGCTTAAAACCGTGGCAAGATGGGCTTTTAAAGTTAACGCATTTTCGCTTGTAGAAATCTTTGGACACTTCTAGTTCCTTTTCAGCCCACCCCTTTCAATGAAATCAACTTCATTCTTTGCTTTAGGGAAAGACAGATGCAGACTCTAAGAGAGAAACCACTGTGCTCTTCAGACTGAAGGGGTTCTGAGAGTCCATGGCCAGAACCAGAGGCTTCAGGCTGAATGGATTTCGACTTGCTAGAACTAAGCACTTAAGATAACAGGGACTTTCACTCTGATCAGAGATCAAAGAATAAGGTCCTAGCCAATGTTGCTATGGGGCACCAACATCAGTGGTACCATGAGGTAAAACCCTAAGGCTGACTGGGTGGTGATGTCTGCCATTATTGTTTTTGTCTGGGTCCCAGGCATCATCTATAAGCTCTGTACCCTTCCCTTACCTCTCTCTGTGAAGCAGCTGCTGTATTAAAAGTCCTTGAATCATGTTTCCTGCTGAAGGCTCAAAGGCTACGCAATCAGGTGGAATCAGGCCCAATTAGAGCTCCTCAGAGACTCTTCAGTTTGGGAATGGCCGAGCTGAGGGGATAGCTCAGTCAATAAAATGCTTACCTTGCAAGAATTGAGACCTGACTCCCATCCCCAGAATCTATGTCAACAAAACAAGCACCACCCATGGGAGAATGTACTCTTAATCTCAGCTAAAAGTGGGGAGATGGAGACAGGTAGGTTGTGGGCCAGTATCTAGCCCACATGCTGAGTTCCAGGATACTGAGAGACCCTGTCTCAAAAAGCCAAGGTGGCTGGCTTCTGATATCAGAGGTTGATTTCTGGCCTCCACATGCATCCACACCCATATGCACCCATACACATCTGAATGGGCACACACAGAAAGGCATGGCTGCCTAATCAAATCGTTTATTTAGTTAATCAAAAGGTATGTTTAGCTGAAGGTTTTTGAGGGCTCATGTCTGGGCCAGCCATTATGGTAAGCACATGACGGACTTTTCCATCCATGATCCGAATGGCAGATGAGTCATGTGTTACAACCCTGCAGCATATGTTGTATCTTTCTACTTCCGAGGGACTTAGGAAATTACCAAGAGTGCAGGTCACATGGGCAACCCAAGGCATGAAACGTGAGGAGTCAGGTTGTCGCCTCTGACTGCTGGGAGAAGAGGGGAACTGTGTACACAGACAATGGGCCAACTTAGGTGAAGATTTTGTCTACCCCAGGAGATGGGCCCCCTTCAAACATGCCAATAAAAACATGTCAGTCCCTACCCTTAAATATCTGACAGTGCTCCTTAGGTTCATTAGGACAAAGAAGACCCTTCAAATCCGGTCTGAGTTTCTACCTCCCCAGCCAGATGCTCCGGGCTGCTGGAACAGAAGCCCTCCTTGGTATAAGAGGTGTGCCTACTGGACTGCTCTTTCCTCACCATGCATTTTCTTGCCTCAGGCTCTCACACATTCATTTCTTCTGGCCAGAGACTCTTCCCTCCCCTCCTGGAAACCCTTTGTCCTGTGTGCTTTCTACTGCTCTGATAAAGACCATGACCAGAAGTATCTTGGGAAGGAAAGGGTTTATTTTAGCTCAGAGGCCATCACACAGGGAAGTCAGGGCAGGAACTTAAGGCAGGAACCTGGAGGCAGGAGCTGAAGCAGAGGCCACCCAGGATTGATGCCTACTGACTTCCTCAGCTTGCTTTTTATCTCAGCACAGGATCACCTACCCATGGGTAGTACGGCCCACAGTTTGCTGTGCTGTTCCACATCAATCATAAATCAGGAAAATGCCCCAAAGACTTGCCTACAGGCTAATCTGATAGAGGCTTTTTCTCAACTGAAGTTTCCTTTTCCAGATATCCCTGGTTTGTGTCCACTGGACACCAAAATAACCAGCATGCTCTTCTTTCAGAGATTAGTTCAGAGGCTACTTTCTTGAGAGTCCTTGCCAAGCATTCTGTCCAGATTGTGATTTGAGCCCTGTGGTGGTTTGAAAGAAAATGGCCCCCATAGCGAGCGGCACTTATTAGGAAGTGTGGCTTTGTTGGAGTAGGTATAGCCTTGCTGGAAGAAGTGTGTCACTATAGGGGTGGGCTTTGAGGTCTCCTACGCTCAGTGTGGAACACGTTCTCTTCCTGCTGTCTGTGGATCAAGATGTAGAACCCTCAGCTCCTTTTCCAGCACCTTGTCTGCCTGCATGCTTCCCTGTCCTGATGTGATGATAATGGACTAAACCTCTGACACTGTAAGCCACCCCAATTAAATGTTTTCCTTCATAAAAGTTGCTGTGGTCACGGTGTCTCTTCACAGCAATAGAAACCCCAAGACAAGCCCCTCCTGGTACAGCTTGCCTCTCCATCATGGGGCCACTTGGTGTTTACCCACTTCTGTTGTGGTTACTTGATTCATGACTGTCTGGACCACAATCATAGCTTCTTCCTTGTGCTGATCCCTTCATCAAGGGCTTTACACATTTGGTCTCCCCAGACCCTGGATGACTGGAGGAGACAGGGACTAGTTTTATGGATGTGCAAACTGTGGTACAGACAAGTTTTGACCCTGGCTGAGGTGCAGTAGCTAATGAGGATGGGGCTATGGAGGCTCATCTTGATTGGCAACTCTATGGCACTCAGAGTCACCATGGAAACAAATCTCTGAGCATGTCAGTGAGGGACTGTGCAGTTAGGGTCATTAGGTAGGTCTTCTCACCCTAAACACGGGTAGCTCCATTCCATGGGGTGAGGTCCAGAACTAAATGAAATGGAGAAAGTGAGCTGAGCCACTGCATATCACCCTCTGCATCCTGACCGTGGGTGCAGTGTGACTGACCCTGCCCACAGGGCATCCCCACCACCACAGATTACACCCTCAGACTGTAAGCCAGAGTTAACTCTTCCTCCCTTTGGTTGCCTTCATCAGATATATTGCCATAGCAACGAGTAACTGATACAGGGTCACACCTGGTTTGCCTGCCCATGAGTACTGCCTATGGACTGCACTGTAACCTCTGTTAACATACCAAACCCCCAGACCATGTGGCTCTATCTAGAGATGTGACTTTGAAGAGGAAGTTAGGTTAAATGAGGTCACAGAACAGGTACCCAATCCAGCAGCATTGGCAGCTGTAGTGAGGAAGGAGAGGGGAGACATTGAACTGTCATGGAGGACACAGCAAGAAGGCAGCTGTGTGCAAATGGAAGTGAGCCCTCATCAGGACCCTTCTGTCTCGTTCTGACTTCATTTCTCAAGTCTCTAGGACTAGGGGAATACATGTATGTTAATTAAGCCACCTGGCCCCTGACATTTGCTTTGGCAAATCAATTGGAAAAAGACAAACCAGTTGAGTGCCTGAAGCCTGGCCAACACTTGTTCACCATGCACTGGGGTTTGACTAAAAGGTATTTATGGTGGATGTCAGATGAGTATCAAGCCTTGGTAGTTAGCCAGATAGAGGGACAGATGTCATGGCAGATGTAAGTTGAGAGGCAGTTGGGGAGAACAAGGAACATGATCTAGAAGGAAAGCCATCGCTTAAACAATAAAGATCCTGGGTTAGCCACTTTTCTGTTGCTGTGATGAAATAAAAAAGCAACTTTGAGGAAAAAAGGGTTTGTTTTGGATTATGGTTCTAGAGTCTATCATTGATGTGAGGGCTTAGCAGGAATCAGGAAGAACTGATTTTTATTTTCATCTACACTCAGAGAGAGGGAGGAGCTCTCAAAGCTCACCCGAGTGACATACTCCCTCCAACAAGACTCTGCCTCCTACAACACCCCCAAACAGCACCACCAACTGGGGACCAAGAGTTCAAACATGTGAGCCTATGGGGACATTTCTTTTCATTGGCCTAGAAGCAGAATGTTGAAGCTGAAGGATTCAAGGCCCAGTTGACTGTGTCACTAGCATGATTGTTGGGGTCACTGGGAAGTGGGGTGCAGGTTAGTGTCAGAGCCCTACTTCAGTGGACTAAAGCACTGTGTTAAATAAAGTGCAAGGTCACAGATGGTGCTCAACCGTTGCATGTATTTTAACCTTCCCCTGATAGATAACACCTTGACAAAAGGTATAGTGGAGGCCTTGCAGCCCAAGGACATATGTCACGAGGAGAGAGCTGTAGAAAGTCTTTACATTCATCTTGACTCCAGAGAAAAGAGGCAAGGTGAACAGAATGCAGCATGATGGATTGTCCTGGGCCACTGGACGCTGCTGGAGGATAATGAATCACTGTAGCAACCTTTCTCTGGGGTTGCCCAGGCACATTTTGAAGTCTCTGTCTTCATGTGAGTGATGGGTTTCTCACCATAATCTGTGTTGTCTCCATGAAGGAGGAGAGCATGGCAGATGGAACCCAGTAACAAGAGTCCCCAGTGCTGTTAAGGTAAGGGTGGTGGGCTTGATAGCCCAGAACCAGCCAGTGCCCTTATTTTGACCTCCCCTGTGATCTTGATGAGATTTGTATGGACCTTAGTGTCCACATTTTGAAAACACAGATAATAGGGCTGGGAAGATGGCTCAGTAGTTAAAGTACCTACTGAGTGTGAACCCATGAGAAGTAAGGCCATCTTTTCCTCCGTGCCCTCTCCACTGACAAGAGAAGCCATCGTGTCAAAAGCTCCAGAGACTCAAGGGTAGAACCAGAAGGCCATTGCCTGCATTTTTGAAAAATATGTTTCAGTTTTATTTTGTGTGTACACATGTGAGCAGGTTCATGTGAAGGCCAGAGGTCAACCTCAGTGTCATCCTCAGGAACTGTCTACCTTGTTTTTAGAGACAATTGACCTGGAGCTTGACAATTCAGTTAGCTGACAGGGAAGTGAGGCCCAGGGATCAGCCTGGCTCGCTCTTGCCAGGGCTGGAATTTTAAGGATGTGCAAACTGTAAGCACTCTGGTTTCAAGTGGCAACTCTGAGGTGTGTTTTGGTGTCTTGGAAAATGCAGCAATTCTCTTGGGAGGCGTCAGTGCCACTTCCGACCACTTCTCCTGTGTGGGGAATTAAGCACAGCTAGCCCCCTTTCCTAGGCTAGCTTGCTGATTAGTGAGTGATCCCAGGAGGGAGAGGCTACCTGAGAATCTCAGCTCGCAATGGATCTACACCCAGCAGGGTGGGGAAGCATTTCTCATGGTATAGACCAAGCCTGAGAAAGCCAATTACCTGGATAGGGGCAACAGTTCTCACATTTGGTAGAACTCTACCTTGGGCATGCTTTTTGCATGGAGAGAGAGAGAGGAGTGGATGCCTCCCTCTCATAGCTGGGCAAACTAGGACAGGGGCAGATGCCTTTTGTGGGGGAATACAAACAGGCATCTCTTCACCCCAGATAGGGAGCCAGTGACAGACCAAAGAAATAATTCCATGTATGGCTGCCTTGCTGAGCTGATGAGTTTATTAGGGTTACTTACAGGAGTGTGAGGGACTGAGAGGTTGACACACTGAAGATCCCACCCCAGCATGGGGAATGACTCACAAAAGCTGTGTCCATCGAAAGCTGTATGTTCAACTTGCAGGCTGCTCCACTGAAGAGACTGAAGAATATTCTCATCTTCAGAAGCTATCACTGCTTATATAATCTTCATAACTGTTTATATAACCTTGGCTTGGGGCATTGTGAAATCTAGTAATGTCCTCAGTTTCCTGAGTCATGTACTCTCTCTCTCTCTTTTTCTCTCCTCCCCACTCCTCGTGTGTGTGTGTGTGTGTGTGTGTGCTGGCGGGTGTGCTTGCTTGCACACACTATCTGTGTGTAGGTGCCCTCAAATGTCAGAAGGTGGCATTAGATGCTCTGGAGCTGGAGTTATAGGTGGTTGTGTGCTGCCTGATGTGGTTTCCGGATATCAAACTTGGATACTCCACAAGAACAGCAAGTGTTTCAACCAGTGAGCCATCTTTGCAGCCCAGCCCCCACCTCGTACTTTTCTTCAGTTTTCTGACTCATATATGCCTCCTTCTAGGAAGGAATAGTTCAATATGGAGCAAATAGTTGCTCAACTTTGCTTGATATCATAGAACCAAGCATCTGCAGAGGCTGAACTTCTCACCTGTGTCCTTTCTGATGTCATCAACAAACTACGGATTCAGCACAAGCTTTTGGTCTCCACTTTCCTCCCCTTTTAGTAGCTCTGCTTGTTGAACATGGCACATTCTCCTTGCTGAAGTCAATATGAGCCAATAAAACCCTTCAAGGCGATTCCTCTGCAGGAACAAGTTCTAGAGGACATCTTAGGTCTTTGGTAACAACAATAATAGAAAAGGTTTATCAAGAGCTTAACTACACAGCAGGTACCAGGCTCCTTACCCATGCCTTCTCCATGAACCCTTGCGTGAGGTGGACACTGATATTGAGGTTTTGCAGGCAATGAAGCAAAGACTCAAAGAAATCGAGACCTTGCCTGGAGTCACCCATACACAATGACATGGTGTGTCATTTTGGCTAAAATGTAGTCAGATTCCTAGAACACACTTTCTTTCTCTGGTTCTGGGTTAGACTAGAACATAAGAAGAATTAGGAAGGTAAATGTAGGAGGAAAGGTAAATGCTAAGGAGCCAGCTGATGCAAGCTTTCCCTCACAGCCCACTTCTTCCACTGGCTGGCCCTCCCTACCTGCAGTAGCTTCAAAGCTGATGCTCCAGGCAGGGCAGCACCATCACTGACTGTCCCGTGGGCCTCCCATTTTCCTAGCCTGGTGAAGGGTAGACTTCTGGGCTACCTGATCGTCTCTGGGACTGGTGGTCAGTAACCCTCCTGAGTTCTACTTCCTCCTTGGGACTCTTCCCATAAGTGCGTAGCCTCTTGGTCCTTCACTCCGTAAGACCTGTAGTGGTTTCTCCTTTGATCGAACAGTGTCTGACACATACAGTTGGTCACAGGTGGAAGTAGAATTGGAACCCACATCTAGCTGCCTCCAGAACCCACACAAGTAGCTCCTTGGACAGTGATTGGAGATGAAGAACCACCAATGTTTCATGTCAATTATGTAGTAAATTATAGAGTTATAGAAAAATCATGGCTTTCCCTTTTTCAAAAAGTTTAATTCCACTCATATTAGTAAAATGGCCTCTAACAGTCTCCTCTTGCATATGTATGTATGTGTGTGCTCATACGTGTACAGATGCACGTGTGCATGCGTGCGTGCATGCATGCAGGCGCACACAGAGGTCAGATGTCAACCCTCAGGTACTGTCCACCTTGGTGTTGTTTGTTTTTGAGGTAGGGTGTCTCACTAGGACTTAGGTTTCACCTGCTGATACCAGCGTGCATTTCTGTGTGAAATGAACAAAAGGAACTTGGGTTAGTGTAAACCTTTTCCCTGGCCTGGCTGTCAGGTCTCCTGCAGGTGAGGAGTGAGTGGTCCCAGCTTGTTTCCCTCTGTCTGTTAACCCCATACTCATCCCTCACTCACCAGCAACAGGAGACAGGAGGGAAGACAGGGAGGTGTGCTCTGGAACAGATGGGGGCTCTGTGTTCTCCAAACCTGCAAGGCTGTCAAGGCTTGCTGTCTTCCTGGCAGCGACTGTAGCCTGGAGCATTCACTGGAAGCTTCTAGCCCCTCACTCTTGTCTGCCACACCCACTTGCCCAGGTGTGGAACAAGGTCTCAGACAATCTCCTGTGGTTCTGTTTCCTGCTGTGACAGCTGGTACCTACTCATCCGGGTGTTCTTTGGGGGCATTCCTTCAGGGAGTAAAAGTTGAACCAATGGTGGCGGCTGTCCCTGTTTGCCTCACCGTCCTGCCCTTGCTTTTCCCACTGAATACTTCCTCCTGCTTCCCCTATCTAGTTCATACATTTTCCTGACTCCTTCTCTGTATTTTTGATTCATAATATGTTTATTTACTTGCAGTTGGGGTGATAAATGAGCTATTAAAGGGCTTATCCCATAAGCAAGAAGACCTGAGTTCACATCCCTAGCACCCGTGTAAAAAGTCAGATATGGTGATGCATGACTCTAAGCCCAGAGCTTATGGATAAGGGGTAGAGTTATCTAATATATCACTATCTGTAGCTATGTGTGTATATGAACCTCACAGGCACACATGAACATACATATATTCACAACACACACACTGTCTACTATGTTTTATGACTTGGTATAGTACAATATGGTACAGTACAACAGTACAGTACGACTTGGTATAGTACAACTTGACATAATACAGTACCTCTCTGAGTTGGAGGTTCCTGGTAGTGTATGCCTATAATCCTGCACTCAGGAGTCTGAAACAGGAGGATTGTGAATTGTGAGTTTCAGAGTACCCTGGGCTACATAGTGAGATCTCATCTCAAATGAAACCAACTAGAATAGAACAAAACCCAAATTCTCTCTGGAAATGTCCTCCCCAGTGTCCCTGGAGCTGCACTGTACTATCTCAAGTCTATTAAGTCAACACTGAAGATTGGCTGCCCCACCCCGGTACTGCTAAGCTGCCTCGACTCCTCCAGAATGCCCTGCTGCCAGCCAAGGAAGTTCACACACTTCACAGAGCTTATCTGTCTTTCAAAGTCCCCACACTTTTGGAGAGAAACTCTAAAAATGGGGGGAAATGAGCTCAATATGTGGAAACGTACCATGTCCTCCCCAGAGGAAGCCAGTGTATACATTTCAGAGAGAATTATTTTATACAGAGACATGAGCACACAGGGACCAAGTGGAGAATTATTACAGCTAATATGCTCATCCCAGGGACTCGCTCCATTTCCCAGGCTCTTTCATGAAAATCTCATTCTGAATTGCCTGAGAAGGATCAATAGCAACTAGATAAATCATCAGAGCCCACAATTCTGCCGACAGAACTTGGGAGGACTGATACCTGAAGTGTCCGTCAAGGCTAATGAACACTTCCAGGAGGGTTTACTCACATTTTCCCTAGCCAAGCTCAGCTCCCATTTCATCCAGAGCCCTGCAGAATGCAATTGTTGGAGTTTGGCTGGACCTGACCATTCAGACCAATTTAATTTTGAATTTCCCAGGAAATGGCAGAGATGCCCACTTGCCCTGTGTTTGTCTTCTGGCCACCGAACACATTCAATTTGGCTCTGCAAACATGTCACCAAGTGACTTTCTAGTGGGAGGCTGTGTTTGCATGGAGTGATGGGTGATTTCACTCATACCTCCCCTGCTGGGGGTAAGGTGGGGGGAGCCTGGCGATGTAAACAAGCAGAGGAGGAGAGGACTCTCAAAGGCCGCAGAGCTCCATGGCAACCCACCTGGGCAGCAATTGGTCCTCTCACATTTTTCTCATTACAACAGATGAATAACATTTCTGGTTTAAAAAAGAAAAGAAAAGAAAATGGTGCTATGCAGCCAGGATTCCAGCATATGCTTCCTTTAATTGTTATTCCCGGTCTGAGTGGTGAGCATACAGAGAATCCCATGCTGTTTCACATCACAAAGTTGTTCCTTGAGAAATCTGGGGTTTAATCCAGGTCTGCTCCAGAGCTGAGGACTGGCCTGTGACCCAGATTACCTTCTTCAGAAAGAAGAGAGATTGCAAAGGTTCTGTATTAAAGAAAAAAGAGTGGAGGGGAGAGGGAGGGAGGGGAGAGAGAGAGAGAGAGAGAGAGAGAGAGAGAGAGAGAGAGAGAGAGAGAGAGAGAGAGAGAGAGAGAGAATGAATCTGAACAGGAACAACACAAGATTAACTTCCTCCCTCAGTTTATGCTGTACTGTCAAAAAGTTGCTGATGAGCTGCATGAAGTAGCTAGTGTGTGTGTGTGTGTGTGTGTGTGTGTGTGTGTGTGTGTGTGTGTGCTGTGTGTGTGTGCGCGCGTGTGCATGTACATCACCTGCACATGCATGTATAGAGGCTGGAGATCACTGTAGAGTGTCTTCTACAATCTCACTTCTATAGTTTTATGGTTTTGAGATAGGCTGTCTCACTGAACCTAAAGTTCACTTCTTCAGCTAGACTGGCTTGGCCAGAGAGCCTTGTAATTGTCCTGTTTCTGCCTCCTGCTGAGCTTACAGGAGTATATCACTAAACCTGGCATTTTGGGTGGTACTGGGGATTTGAACTCAGGTCCTCACACTTGTGCAGCAAGTATTTTACCCACTGAGCTATCAGTTTTCAGCTGTTCTGCCTGAGACTGAAATCCAGGAAAGCTGATGAAGAGCTCTTACTTAAGTTTGCATTACTAATACACTCAGGATATGGCTTGCATGTCTCATTTGATGAGTGCTTTTCCTATTTTCTCACTGTGTAATATTTATTTAGGCACTGCTCAGTTTCAGCAGGTTCCTTCATGCGTACTTTTGACTCATGTATACCGAAGCTTTGGTTCTTTCTTTATTGCAGTTTACTATGTTGAGTCATCTCTTGAGATGACTGATGGGAGAATTAAAATGAACTTGAAGTGGTGGCGAGTGGCAGCTGAGCAAAAAGCAGCAGGGACATCCAGGAGCTGGCTGGCATAACGGTGGGCTTCAGAGCTCAGGTGCTGGGCATAAATGATTTCACAGAACATCCGTTTCAGGTGAGGCTTCACTCTGTGACTGTGATGGAGCGGAGCAGAGCAAGATGTGGCGTGGTCATGTGTGAGCACTGATTAAACACGAACACAGCTGGGCAAGGTGGATCATGCCTATAATCCTAGCACTTGGAAGTGGAGGGTTGCCACAAGCTTGGGGTCAGCCTGGGCTACAGAGTAAGTGAGACCCTATCTCAAAGGGAAAAAAAAGCCAAAATAAATATCCAAAGCCAGTCCTGGCCAACTCCTCCCCCACTCCCCTCTCTGTGGCTACTACAAGTGACTTCTGCTTTTTCATTGTTTTTGCCTTTAGCCTTTGTCTAGGCTTTGTTCCTTCCAGAGAGATGTTTACCCATATACCCAGTCATTAAATACCCCTGTATCCCAACAGCATCCAATCCAGACCAACTCCCTGCACCCCACATCACTTAGCATAAACACAGATCTTATTAATCTTTCTAGTGCCTTCTTCCTAGCTTCCAACTTCATTGACATGAGGAATAGACTCAACAGGATTATCATGATCTGGTGGTCTCTAGCTGCAGATCATGGGCAGACAGAATAACTGAGTGAATGGTCCCACTGCAGAGCCTTTTTTTGTGTTCACTTCATTCAACTAGTAACTTTCTCCACCTCATAGCCTGACTTTGGCTCAATCATGTGACTTTCTTTGACTAACAGCATAGGAGACAACTTGACAGAAGATGGAGAGCACAGGTGTGTGTCTGTTCTTTTTGGAGCCCTGCTGCTGCCCAGAGACCAAGCTAGAACAACGGAGTTTGAGACATGTGCCAGTCAAGTGGACCCTGTTGTCTAGACAAAGCCATGGGTAGGAGAAGTGGCAGTGCGCAGATCAACAGGACTCCCTGGCCAACCCCTTACCTCATGAACAAAAATAAACGCTTATCATTGTATCTTATTAAAGTTTTGTGGGTTTACCTGTTGCCATGGCAACAGATAACAGGTTCAACTTGCTGTCTAAGAATGCATTTCTTTGACAACCATTTTGGAAGAGAATTATTGGGTCAGATACTTTGCTTCAGAATTATAGATTTTCTCCATTCCAGTGATAGGACTTGATTTTTGCTTCTGGTTAAATCATTGTGATTTTTCTCCTCGTATCACTAATTATTTACAAGTTCGGTCTCTTATGGGCATCCTATTTACCAATTCCCTCTTCATCTTTTAAATCTTTAATTCCATTTTTCATTCCCACAAGCACTTTATTTTCCTTTTCTTTTTTTTAACCCCTGACCAGCTCTTGCTTCCTAGGTTTTACCTCTGGTTAAATTATGCTGAAAGGATAATTTTTCTTTTACCAGTAATTACTCTTTTTCAAACATATGTTAGTTTTCTGCTTTGCCAATGAAATACTTTGCATCTCCAGGAATTCAGAACTGCAAGACTTCTTCAAAGTGTGTGTGTGTGTGTGTGTGTGTGTGTGTGTGTGTGTGTGTGTGTGTGTGCTGTATACATGTCCATGGGTATGTGGTGTATGCATGTGTATGCACAGGTGTATATGGGTATGTGCACCCATGCATGTGTGCAGAGGCCAGAGGAGGGCATCAGGTGTCCTCTTCTATTACTCTCTACCTTATCCTTTGACATGGGGTCTCTTTCCTGAACCTGGAACTTGCCACCTTTCTGCTAGGATGGCATTCAGCAAGCCCCAGGGATCCTCCTGTCTCTGCCTTCCGTTGGGATTACAGGGGCTTGTAGCCATGCTTGGCTGTTTTCGTGAGTGCTGGGGCTCTGAACTTGTATCCTCATGCCTGCACAGAAAATGCTTTTACTCACTGATCCATCTCCCCAGCTCCAGTAGTACATTCTTACACCCCTCTTAGTGCCTCAGAACTATCTCAATCATTGATTCATTTAACAGAAAATCATTCTCACTGTAGAATAAGGTTGTGATTTTTAGGTGATAAAGGACAGTTTTCTTAGTATTAATTTATCATTATCATTATTGTCATATCTCACCACATCAAAAAGAAACAGCAAAACAGAAAAATCACAACAAAGCAAACAAAAGCCTAACAACAGTTCATATATCACTAAAGGCAACATTAAGACTACCACAGGGCCTTACTCTTGGTGGGGGAGCTATTGGTAGTTGATAGCTGCTGAGGGCTGGTGAGTCACTCTACTTTGGGGACTTGACTGCTGGTAGATTTCTCAGTGGATGGCCACAGGCCCATGTGCATATGGACAGCACTCACCGGGGTTATTGATAACAAACAACAACAAAAAAGAGGACATGAATTTGTGAGGGAAATCAGGGTCACTAGGGAGAGTTGGAGGGAGGTAGTGGTGGATGAATATGATCAAAATTCATTGTATAAGTGTATGAAAATTTCAAAGAATAAATATTGAAATCTTATTAAAGTAAAATGGGCATTGCTCAAGGAAGGTTTATTTATCCATACAGGATGAGATGCTACACTTCAAACAAAGGGAGCAGGCTCTCATTGGAGAAGCTAATTTGATAGAAGGAAATGTCAAGCCAAGTGTTTGCTTGCAGCCAGCCAGTCTGACCATGCTGAGAAGAGGTGACCAGCTGAAGCATTTGCATGGATGACAGAGGTGGAATGAACCATGGAGAAGTTTTCTTTGGAGCTGGGCAGAAAGAATTTGCTTGCCAGCTCTACAGCTCAATGGCCACGTGATTGTCAGCAAGCTCCTGCTCCTCTCGCTTGGGAGAGGCATCCTGTCCAGCCTTTGCAGAACGAAGCTGATGGACTTCCATTCAAGGAGCAGCTTGGAGAATGAGATGAGACAACACTGTGTCTGTGGTGGTTACTTTTCTCATTGCTGCCACCAATGCCCAACAAGACGCAGTGCAGAAGAGGAAGGCTCTGGTGTGGCTCTCAGTTCCAGGGACTAGGCAGCGAAATGTCAAGGCCCACCCACAGTGGCCCACTTCTCCTGGCAAGGCTCTGCCTCCAAGAGGGTCTACAACCTTCCCAAACAGCATCACCAGCTAGGGACCAAGTCCAGGTGCATGAGCCTATTAGGGGCACTTCTCATTCAAACTACAGTAGAGTCTGGCAGAAGGCACGTGCAGGAAGGGGTGCTGCCTGCACATCCCACACACTATGTCTGTATATCCAATCTGCATCTCTATGCACTATAGACTGTGTGGGAATGTTCTGGAGATTTCCTCATCACCTCAATTGCATCTCTAGGTGACAGTGGGAGTCACTGAGTGCCACTGAGATAGCTTCAAGTTGCACCTGTCCTAGTCTGCCTTCTATTGCTGTGATAAAAGCACCATTACCAAAAACAACTTTGAGAGGAAAGGGTTT
This sequence comes from Peromyscus melanophrys, assembly GCA_902168415.1. Classification (NCBI taxonomy): domain Eukaryota; kingdom Metazoa; phylum Chordata; class Mammalia; order Rodentia; family Cricetidae; genus Peromyscus; species Peromyscus melanophrys. The sequence continues at coordinate 39,284 of CABHPR010147003.1, forward strand.
ATTTGACCTACACTTCCAGGTCATCATCAATCATTGAGGGAAGTCAGGGCAGGATCTCAGAGCAGGAATCTGGAAGCAGGAACTGAAGCAGAGGCCATGAAGGAACACTGTATACTGGTTTGCTCCTTACGCTCATGTTTAGAAATATTTCAGCTCCCAAGACCACTTGCCTAGGGGTTGACACCACCCACCATGGGCTGGGCCCTCACATATCAATCGTTAATCAAGAGAACATCCCACAGACTTGACTACAAGCCAATCTGATGGGTACATTTTTTCAATTGAGATTTCCTCTTCCCAGATGATCTAGTTTGTGTCAAGTTGACAAATATGTGTGTGTAACATATTTTATTAATTTTTGTGTATATTGTTAATATATTCTTACATTCTATTTTGTTTTTCACTCACTTATTTATTTGCAAGCATTTCCTGGTTTCATAGGTCTGTCGTCCTGGGAAGGACACTGAAATAGAGTTTGAGGAGGAAAGTATTTAATAAAGATTGACGCCTGTGAAGGTAAGGGTGTGGAAACAGGATTGAGTGGAGAGTTCTGACCCCACAAGAAACTGCCAAGCTGCATGACGATAAATAGGAAGCCAGTGAAAGAATCTGGAGCTTGTGTTATTTATTGGAATTGTCCCATGGCACCATCCATACAACATGACTGCCTTGCTGATTCCCAGAATTCCCCAGGAAGGATGTGACCTCCAGCAAGGCAAGGTGTATCACAGAAGTGAAGATGGTGTGCTGACATTGCAGGGGGCAGCAGACCCTCCCTCAGAAAGGATCTGGGTGATACGTCTTTATGTTCAGAGCTGGTGACTCCATGGTGCAGCCCAGGGCCTCAGTCCCAAGAGGGAAGACAAATTCCCTCCTCCACGCAGCATACATATGGAGCCAGTTTTGAGACTTTTCAACTTTCTCTCTCTATATTGCAGAATGATCTTTAGATAGTCTTATCAGGAAGCTGAGCAAATAGATCATTGCCTCAGTAGATATCCAGGAGGGAAGGGGAGCAATAGGTGTCTCTGTATTCCAATAACAGAGAATCCCCTTCCATCCGTTTTTCTTCTGAGTTCAACATTTCCAACAATGCTTATCTCCAGTCTGTGACAGATGCAGTGGTAGGTGACATAGGTGGGGTGATTGGGATGCAATCTTATAGGTACACACACACACACACACACACACACACACACACACACACACCCTCAAGACATAGGAGTTAGTTATAAGGCCTGCTCGGGACACACAGGTAGGAAGTTTTTCCCTAGCCTGAGAATCAGGGCAAGTGTCTTGGAGGTAAGGTGCTTGGTTTTTAGAAGGAAGGGTCTGAGTCAGCCAGAGAAATAACATTTCTGCTCTGAAGTGGTTTCCTTCTTATTTGACAGAGAACAAACCAGAAGTCTTAAACATTTACAGAAACCATCAAGCCAAGAGCATCAGGGATGTTAAATGCACAAATCGACTTTCATGATCTTTAAATGAAGATGTTTTCCTTCATTTTTAAGCTTTGAAAGCTAAAAGGGTTCCTGTGCGGTCAGAAAGCCTTGCTTCGATGGTACTGGCTCTGTGGGAATGATTTCACCCTAGATGTTTGGCTGCAATCATGCCCGTAAGAGGCATCTACATGGAGAAAAATCTGCACGCTCCTAAACATTATAGGATGCAATCATTCAACTCTATTTGAGTTCTATTGGGTTGCTTCTATTTACCAAGAGCTTGTGGGGAGCCTAGAAGAGACATAGGGAATTAGTGGCTGTCACTCTGTCAGCTAGCTGTTTTCCCAGCAATGTTCCTCTTCCCTCCTGGCGTGCACTCTCCTCACTTTCATTGAGTAACAGATATTTGCATGTTGGGAATCAGGGAACATTATAGAGGTGTATCAGAGTGAGCCTCCTAGTCATAGATTTTGTGAATGATCATCAAGACCCATGTACTGACATATATTTGCTAATAAAAAAAATTAGAGTGTGTGTGAAGAGATGGATCAGCAGTTAAGAGCACTTGCTGCTCTTGCAGAGCACCCAGGTTCAGTTTCCAGCACCCACATGGTGGCTCACAACCATCTGTAACCCCAGTTCCAGGGGATCTGATACCTCTTCTGGCCTCCTCGGGGCACCAGACACACCCAAAGTGCATATACATACATGCAGGCAAAACACACTCTTAAATCTGAATAAAATCTTTAAAGTTGGAGAACTGACCAAAAGATCTATTTACAAAGAGGCAGACTGCTGCAATAGCCTCCCCGAGGCTTTGGTTGTACGGTTTCTATAACGATGGCTTCAACATCAAATCTGGAGTGTGCAAGGAATCAGCATTTCAACATGTCAGGGTTCACTGCTGTTATTTTTTGTTGCCGATTTGAGATGGGGGTCTGTCTCATACTCTAGCCCAGGCTGGTCTGCAGTTTTTGGTGCTACCCGGGTTGGCCCCACCCAGGGCGGTGCTCCTCTTCAGCGTTCTAAATATTGGCACTCCAGGCGTGCGCCATTATGCCTGGCTCCAGGGCTGATGGTGGGTAGGACTGTCTTGAAAATATGCCTGGTGTGGGCTGTGTCCAGGCGTAACCCGAGCTAAGTCCAGTTCCCCTTCTCTACGCTGTAGATGAAACAGATCCCCCCAGTTATTCCCAAGAGCACGGCGGTGGGCTGCACTTCCCAGGATTTTGCTCCTGGGTGCCTCTGACTCCTGTCGTGAGTTTTTCTGTGCCTTCTTGCTCTGCATGTCCCTTGTCAGCCTAAATGATGGTCACTGGCCCTTCCCTCTCCTGTCTTCTCCATCTCTTCACAAAACACATACATTCATTGGTGTGACTGCTTTCACTGGGAGACAGTAGCCAGTTTTAACATCAGTGGATGTCTCTGTCTTAAGGAAAACCCTTCACCATTCTGCCGCTGGGGTTCCACTCCTCACTGTTGTGGAAAGTGATCTTCCTGTGTGACTTTTTCCAGGAAGATGTAAACAAACATCCACTCACCCTAGGTGGGGTGCTGATGAGAGTCCAAAGAAATAAGTCCACCCTCTGCTTAGCAAAGCAGTGGACTTTGAGGTTAATTCTAGGTGCACAACCACAGAAGAACTGAACCCTCTGTGCAGCTTAGAGGCAGTTTGACCAGTGGGAGACTCTCCTCTCACCAGCAATGGTTGCTGCTTATAAAACTCTAGAGAGGGCCTTTGTGAACCTTGTAACTTTCTGAACTTTGTAAGTCTTGTGAACTTCCTGAGCTTTGTTTAATTCACTTCCTGAAGCTCATGTGCCTCTTTTCTCCCTCTAGAAGGGTTGTTTCAATTCAGAAGACAGCCATGTAGACCCTCCTTGCTGTAGATTTCTTCTTTATTTGGTTCATCTGTTTTCCCATTCAAGAGTCTACTCACTCTTCTTTTTGTCTTTGCCCTCTTCTTCCTCTTTCTTCTTCCTCCTCCTTCTCTTTCTTTCTCCAGCTCCTCCCCTTCTTGCTCTTCTTCCTCCTCCTACACCACTTCCTCCTTCTCTTCCTCCTAGTACTTTTTTTATTTCCCTTTCACCGAGTGGAACTCAACATCAGGCTGCACTTGTGAAAATGCTAAGGTTTAGCCACCACCCTCAAGACTTCTGCTTTAACTAATTTGCTGTGCTGTTAGGTACAGGTTATTTATTTTAAATGTCATTTTATTATATGTATGGGTGTTCTGTCTGCATGTATATCTGTGTGCTACATGAGCACTTGGTGCCTGTTGAGATCAGAAGAGGATGTTGGAGCCACTGGAACTGGAGTTACAGATAGTTGTGACCTGCCATGTGGATGCTGGGAATCAAACCCAGGTCCTCCTGGAGAGCAGTCAGTGATCTTGACCACCGAACCATCTCTCTAGCCTCAGGTGCAGGTTATTTCAAACAGAACCTCCCTGCACTCTCATATGCAGCCAGGGCTGTGAGTCATTGTAAACTTAGCCTACACCTTGGGGGACACATCTAGTGTTCTAGAAACTTGACTACAAGCTGAAAAAACCTGACAAACAAAACGTGGCCTCAGCTGCCCATCCATTGGCACATACACACTTTTTGCCCATGTTTAATCCAGTCCTCACAACCACCACTGTGGGTAACTATCAACTGAGGAGATACCGAAAAATCTGAGCCGCAATGTTAGGGGTGGCAGGAAGGAACATGGCCAAACACTCTTAACTCCAGCGACCTCCAGACTTAAGCTTAACCAATCAGAACTGACTTCATTTGCATAGTGAGGACCTCAAACCCCCAAAGAAGACAATTCCCAAATTAAAGCAGCCACAGTCTACTGTCTCTGGGGATTCTTTTATTGCTGGCTTGCCTGCTGCTCGCTCAGAGGATCAAAATGAACTTGTCTTCTGCTCCAGTCTGCCTCGGGTAGCTTCTCTCTACCCTCCACCCTACCACATCTGTGCTTTCCCAGCCTGCCTTACACATCAGGAGACTGGGCCTCCGGGAGGCCAGAAACTGCTCACGCTTCCAGGGGGAGAGTGGGATTTCAGTCTAAGTATGAAACCCTAGTTCTTGCAGATTTTATTTTGTTTTCATTTCTTTTATTACTTAAAAGGTTTGTATTGATTTCACTTTCCTGCCCCACGCTTGTGTCTTCAACACTTTCACAAACATTTTGGGCGCCTCGGTATGGAAAGTGCAGTGAATCCTGTTGCCTACACTACAAGCCCTGAACAACCTTGGGCCCTGCTCTCATGTTTGTCTTAGACTTCGGGTCTCACAGTACAAACCCCTCACAGTCTGCCTAGGCACATGCTCCACGCCACCTGCCTATTCTGGTGCTTCCCTATACTTTTTAGTATAAAAGACAATCCTATTATCGGATTTGAGACAGCCTAGTTTGGTTAGAGGCTGCATTGTAGTCTGCCGAATGCAGGGGAAGCCTGAGTGCCTCTCAGCACAGTCATGGAAGACTCTGTTTTCATGTTTGCCTTGGAAAATCACTGCCTCTGCTACCCTTCTCTAGCTCCAGGGTACCCTTTATCAGTTTAGATCCAGCTGATAATGGGTTTCCCCAAAGCTCTCCCCTTGCCCGAAGTCAAGGACATCCTTCTATATTCCTAACACAGTAGCTAATACTAGTTGAGCAGACCCCCTGAAAACGAGAAGCCGCCTTCCTTCCTTGGTCAACTTCACATGACCGTAAGAGCAGAGCTCTGACTTGAGGACCAAAGCAGAAGGATGGCTTTAGATTTTGCAGATCTGCAGAGTTGAGAGCTTGCTGCCAGCTGGTGCCCAGACCAGCCTCCAGCCTGCCCTTTTGATACCAAGGCTTTCATGCTATGATTTTCCAGCTCATGCTATGGGTGACAGGGCTACATTTCTCCTGCAATCTCATTTTTTTTTTCTTTCTTGAATAAAATGTGCCAGGATGCCCACTGGTCCAAAGATCCCAGGAATAATATCAGGTCAGAGGTTCCATTTAACAATAATTAATTAATTAAAAAGCAACCATCACTCAGATTGAAAAACAACGACAACAGAGTTCCCCCAGGAAGGGTAGAGAAGATGGATGTAGACGAGGTGGTGGAGTGCTGGGAGCTGGAACTAAGAGGTTTGATGTTGGATAGTGACAGCAGATGTTTAAAATCCTGCCCCCTTGGCCTTTCTTTTATGAATTCAGTGAGATTTTGCCCTAGCCAGACCCAAGCTTCTCTGAAATAGAAAACACAAGGGAGGCTTTAAAGTCTGCACCAACGGGAGAGCGCATTCCACTGAGGCTCTTGGGCCAACGGCAGTTTCTCCAACATGATTTTTTTTTATTGGCCATTTTTCAATTTGATGTTCAAGTCTGCCATATCTCTGAGACTAGAGCAGGACAATTAGTGGTGAGGGAAACTGCTGGTCATAGAGCCTGCTGCTGCCTGCAAGAAGGGCGGGGGTGTCTGTGCCAGGCGGGGCATGGATGTCAGCTAGGGCATGGAAAAGACCTTTCCTGAGGACCAAGCAGCCAGCCCTCTGATAGTTCCACGAAAGTGATGGCATTGGGTCCATTGTGTTCTACGTGGGTTACTTAATTACAGAGCAGACTTACAGATTCCCGTTGACAGACTCATTTAATCAATACTGCTTACTCCAACTCTAATTTCCTTGTCCTACAACTCATTAAATTTGAAATATTATTGATTTTCAAGAGATAGCTTAGAGGATAACTAAGTCTATTTTATCTCAGGGACCTTGGTTTGAGGTTGATCCATGGGCATCTAGGCAAGAAGGCACAAATCTCTTCATTAGGCAATGGTTGTGGAGTAATCACAACAGACACACTTCAGTGGTACAAAGAATTTGCCAGGACCCCATATTTCCCAGGAACTCATTATATCAGGAGCTTTCTTATTGCTGTCACAAAATGCCTAACAAAAGAACTGTTTGGTTTGAATGAGAAATGTTCCCCATTGGCTCAGGAATTTGAATCCTTGGTCCTCAGTCAGCAGAACTGAGATTGTGGGGAGGGGCTCTTGCCGGAAGTATGTCACTGGGGGTGGGCTTTGAGAGTTTAAAGTCTCACCCCACTTTCTGTTTGCTCTCTGCTTCATAGCTGAAGATGTGACCTCTCAGCTTCCTGCTCCTGCTTCAGGCTGCCATATCTCCCATTCACAATGGACTCCTATCCTTCCGAAGCCATAAGCCAAAATAAACTCTTATAAGTTGCCTTGGTCATGGTTTTTAATCACAGTAATAGAAAAACAACTAAGATGGAAACTTGGGGAAGGAAGGGCTTGTTCATGGTCTAAGCAGGGACATAGTTCATCATGATGAGGAAGTAGCTGTGTAGCAGGTCTGTGAACAGTCTGGTCACATTGCATTCAGTCAGGAAGCAGGGAGTGGACAGGAAGTAGGGTTGGGCAACAAAACCTCAAAGCCCACCCCCATCATGACAGACTGTGTCCCTGGTTAGACCACTTCCTCCAGCAAGGCTCAACCTCCTAAAGGTTCCAAAACCTACCAAAACAATGACACTAGCTGGGGGACAAGTGTTCAAACACATGAGTCCATGGGCAACATTTCTCATTCAAAACCCAGGTCTCACATTGAATGGTCTCCTTGCCTGTTTCTGTATAGTGGGTCTCCCAAGCAGAGGATAATCATTTATATGATTTGAGAAGACACATCTCCAGAGTATGCACTTCTGGAGTGAAATATTTTTTGTATCCCACAAAGCAAAGGTCCTCGGAACCTTCACATCCTCCTGCACCTGAATCATCCACTGGGATTTCAAGACCAGTCAAGTCTCCTCCTCAGTAATGTGAACCAGAGTCTATTCTTCATTTTTCCTTTTTCTTTTGTTCTGGGATCAATCCCAGGGCCTTGTGTATTCTAGACACTGCAACATTCTGGCCTTGGGACTCCATTCTTAGTGTGTGAAAGGCGACCTCCTGAGAGAAGGCTCTGGCAGAAACGCTTCAGCTGCCCCCTTAGCATACTGAAGGTGATAGATGGATGGGGTGGGAGGGTTCCCAATGACTTAGACTTCAGATGCTTTTTGTTTTTTTGAGGTAACACCTTGAATTATGTGTGTGTGTGTGTGTGTGTGTGTGTGTGTGTGTGTACATATGCTATGTATGATACATAATGTAGCGGCCAGAGGACAACTTTTGGGAGTGGGTTTTCTCCTTCCACCATGGGATCCAAGGATCAGCGTTTGCTTGTCAGACTTGGGCAAAGTGCTTTTACCCTCTAAGCCATTTTGCTTCCCCTTAATTTTTTTTTTTAATAAAAGCCTAATGGCTATTTTAAAATTCTGAAATTACAAAAAGAATACTCATCAATAAAAAGCACTCATCCCATCTTGTCTTCTTTTTGGCCCCGTTCTCTCTCCTCTCATGGGAAAACATTATTTTTTAATATTTTTCTATTACCTGCTTGGCGGCCTTATGTTTATTTAAGAAAGAAAATGAGGATTCTTATGTTTTCCTGCTTGTATAAAAGATAGAATATTATACTCATTACTCGGAGCCTGTGACTTATTGTGCTGTTTCTGACATACAGAAAACACCCTCATTTACAAAAAGAACTCAATAACTCTCTATGGTGTTCTATAATTCACCCAGCCAGCCATCTCCCGGCAGGCTTTTACCCTTGCCACTGTGCAGACACACACACGCAAAGTGGTTTATGCGTAAGTCATTTCTGCATGTATGTCTGTAGAAAATATGTCTGAGGATATGAGACATATCCTCAGTCCCAAAACATATGCCCATCACTGCTCAACTGCTCTTGGCGGTACATTTTACCCGTGTTTGCCTTCCATGGGGTTAGGCAGCGGGGAAGGATTAGGAGAGGTCCCACCAGCAGGGTGCAGGAATCTGAAGCTGGCAATTGTGATTGGTCTTGGCAAATGTTTCTAGGTCAGAAACTGTCCTGGTTGGAGTTGTGAACAATACAAGGCAGCATGGTGAATTTAAGATACAAAGCGTTTGTTGGACCGGATAAGGGAATGGGTGTAGAGGCCCTGGGGGTGGGGACAAGGGAAGTGAAAGACAGCCAAAGGCTTGGCATGGAAATGGCTTCATGAGAACTGTGCCACCCCACTGGGCACAATGCCTGTGGCTACTGGGCCCCAACCCTTGACCTTGCTCTCTCTCTCTCTCTAGCACATAACCACTAATCTACCCTGAGAGTTAAAAGAGAAGCTAATTCGCCTTCTATGGGATTAGGAAGCAGGGGAAGGATTGGGAGAGGTCCTCCCAATTCCTCTTTGTCTCTTAGTAAGAATACTATTCAGATATTAGATAGTCAAAGCAATGTCTACCATGAACATCAGATTACTTTCCTCATCACCTTTTCAATTGGTCGACATCCAAAGACTTTCCTTGCATTGTGCCAGTTGGGAGAGGCACATTCTTTAAAAAACAAACAAACAAACAAACAAACCAACAAACCAAAAAAAACCTAGAGGCTTCAGGATCTGAATTGGTCTGAATTGGACCTAGAATCTGGCCCTGCACCCATCCGATCCATGCATCAGCTTCAGACTCACTCTGTGAGCCTGCTTCATTTATCGACCACCTTCTGCATGCTAAGTAAGCACACTTGGCTAAGGACTCCGAGTCGGGGACTCTTCCATCAAATTCTGCTTCAGCTCTTTGGATCCGCGGCTTAGCCCTGGGTGAGCCATTCTTCTTAAGTCTGTTTTCTCATCCTGGAAGCTGGGATGATAATATTGACCTACTTTTCCTCTTGTTGCGGGGCCTCACTAATTGATAGCTGGAAAGAGCCCCGGAAAGACCTCAGAATCGCCACAACCCTCCCTCTCCCTGCTTGTTTCCCAGCTTTCTCCTGCAGCATTCCCAATGCTTGTCCTATTGGCCCATGAAAGGGAACACGTGAGGGGCTGGGGTACAAACCCGACCTGCTTGGCATATAAAGAGACAGTGAACCTGACCCATGGGGGAGGGAAGGCATTCAGCAGTTAGCAACTGTTGTCATGGGTTTCTGTGAGCCCCATTGCCCAGTCTATCGAGCAGGAATCACAAAGCACAGATGCCCAAGTCCTAATTGCTTTTCCTGGTTGTCATCCGTATGCATAAATACATTAGCAGCCCAGCTCTTGACACTGATGATGTGAACAGCTCACCCACAGCAGCAGCTGTAATAGCGCCTCTGATATTAATCACACATTCCTTTCAATGGCGTGGACCTGAAGGCAACAGTACCTAGCTCTCCTTTCCAACAATGAAGAGCAGTTGGCTCTCAGAGGGGGTGCGTGCATCTGCTGGGCGAGAGGAGCTTGGCTTATCATGATTCCAATCGCAATAAATGATGACATTCTAATATCACGTTAGAGTTGATGACATTTATATAGATTAAATATTTATTTTATTTTTAAGTGTACTACAGTGTGTACATGTGAGTGCAGGTGCCAGAGGAGGCCAGAAAAGGGTGTTAGAGCCCTTGGAGCTGGAGTTAGAGGTGGTTTTGAGCCCCTTGACTTGGGTTTTGGGGATTGAACTCAGGTCCTTTGCAGAAGCAGTGTGTGTTTTAAACTGTGAAGCCACCTTCTAGCCCCCATTATTGGCATTCTGATCCACCCTTTGGGAACCCGCCCTGTGTCCTGACGTAAAGCCTCCCCTCCCTTCTCCTTCCTCTTCCCCTTCCTCCCTTTCTCACCATGAGATGTGCCATATATGTATGTATGATAAACTCTCCACAAGGATAATGTGTCTGCGTGGTGTGAGTGACTTCCCAGTGTACCTCACCACTGCCGGCTGCATCTCCCTCACCCACCAGAGCACCATGGCCCAACCCACCAAAGCCTCCCATGTGCCACGTCATTACACCCACATTTTCATATCTCTGATCTGCGTTAGGCTTTCTCTAGGTTGTGAAGCGGGTAAAGGTAATTATCTGTCCCAGTGATTTGAAAAAAAAAAAAAAAAGTCCAGGAGTTGGAGAGATGGCTCAGTGGTTAAGAGCACTTGCTGCGTTCCAGAGGACATGGCACCTGCATGGTGGATCACAGTTGCCTGTGGCTCCGATTTCAGAGGATCTAACACTTTCTTCTGACTTCTGTGGGCACCAGGCCCAAGAGTGGTACATGACAAAACCCTCAGATACATAAAATAAATCTAAACAAATTTAATGGAAAAAAAAAGCCAAATTTAGAGGTTTGGAGGGTCTTAGATCATCTAGTTCATAGATTGGCTACTTTGCCTGGTACTCCTATGTCAATGAGAAGAACCACCTCAAGTCCCGCCCCTTGAGACAGAAGCAATCCCACTCAGAGATGTTAACCTCTGCATATCCACCCCTGGAAATGTTCTAAATGTGGAGCACAGCACTGGGTCCCTAGGCATCACTCAGTGCTCCCAGATTGGTGTTTCCTGTGGAGCAGAGGTTCAGAGAGACTAATAGCTTGCCCAGGGACACACAGACTGCACATTAGCCTCAATTCTATGTGGCCAGTTTTCGAAACTCCCAGTGCAGTCAGTGGTGCCCTGCATGGGGCAGAGGACTGTTTTTTTTTGGGTAGTTTTGTGGACCAAAGAGGAAGTTCCCTCCGCCCTCTATCCTCAAGAGTGGTTCTGTTTCTTCAGTGTACCCACAGGCTGTAAAAATTTTATTTCTTTCATGGCAAGAGAAGAGCTGTGAACCAGCATGGGAAAAAGCAAGGAGGTGAAGTTAGGGAAGGTCACGCAGGTGCACGGAGCATGCGTGTTTCAGGCTCTCTGCTCCAGTTTCAGATCTGGCTGTCTGCTTCCCAGTGTTTTGCTCTATGAGATGCCCTGTGCCCTAGACTTGGGCCCCCTTTCATTTCAGCAGAGCTGGGCCATCAGTCCAAAGTGACTTTCTGCTAACTGTCTGCCACAGCTCTGGCTTTGCACGCGGGTCTCACAACCTTGCTGTCCCAGCTAATTCTTACTGTCAACTTGCCACAATCAAGAGTCACTTAAGAAGGGGCAGGGGCTCTCAGCTGAGGTACTGCCCGGATCTCATTGGCCTGTGGTTTTATCTATGGGTAATTGTCTTGATTGTTGATGGATGTGGGAGGGCCCAGCCCACTGTTGGCAGTCCCTGCCCCTCTAGGCAGGGGGTATGAGAAACCTGGCTGAGCATCAGCCAGAGGGAGAAAGTCAGTAAAGAGTGTTCCTCCTCTGCTTCTACTATATGCTTCTGCTTTGAGTTCCTGTCCCGATTTCCCTCAGTGATGGACAGTGACCTGCAAGTGGAAGCTGAAATAAACCCTTTCCTCTCTCAAGATGCTTTTGGTTATGGTGTTTATCACAGCAACAGAAAGTAAACTACAGAAGGCACTTGCTTTCTGTCCTGGGCTCCCCCTGTGCCAGAGACGTCTGTGAGTAGAGCTCAGCAGGTGCCACTGCATAGTGGGCAAGTTATAATTTCATGGGGGCGGGGCACACTAATAAGCTGGAGTCTTCTCTGGAGCAGTTTTTCTAGAATGTCATTTGGGCGTTCCATTTTCTAAGCTGGTGGCAAAGTTGTGTTGTGGTTAGGACTTGGATTTAATCCTAGCTCCCAAGGGCTCATGGGTAAGTCACGTAACTTTTCGCAGTCTCAATTCATTATTTGCACAAGAAGGACTGAAATAATGTCCCCCTCAAGGGATACGTTTTTGAGTGCATTGAATGCACAGTTGTCTGATATTCAGAAAGAGTGCCTAAGGAAGTGTGGTTGGCTCAGTTCCTGTGTACTGTGGTGCATTTAAACAGGTTTTTGCACAGGAAGGGTTTGTTCAATGTTGGTTTTCTAACATGCACAAAGATGTGGTGAGGCTGGCTGCATACACCATGGAGCATGAGTTAAAACTGTGTAGGTTGCTAACATAACTTTGTTGTGCATACTAATGCATGTGGCTATCTAATAGATGCTTAATACAGTCCAGCTCTTCGCTGAAGTGCCGCCTGGTCCCCAGCTAAACTTCCTGCTCTGCGTCTTCATTTTCTTGAACTCCCTCTGATGGATTTACTGGAAACAGCCCTTCTCTCCCTGAACACTACAGCTGGTTAGGGGAGGGCTCTGTTCATGAATGTTACCCTTGGGTGGGTGAGCCTAGAGTCATGTCCCAGAGTTGGGAGATCTCTGGAAAACTGAGTGATATATCATGATCACCATGGAAGAGGAAGTTGTGAATGCAGAGAGCTCAACAGGCCTTAATGGAAAGTGTGCCTGTTCATGAGTGGGTGATGGAGCAGGTAAGAGGGAGGAGAACAGCTGGGGCAGCTGTTCTGGAAGAGTCAGCCAGCTGGGGCTCTGCATTAAAGGATCTTTGTGGGTAGGAGTCTGCGTCCTCCAGTTTTGGTGAACATCAGATGTAGTTTCCAAGGAGTACCTCAGGCTTTTTGGAGGTGGATTGTCAGCCCTTGTGGCTGTCCCCAAAGAAAAGATTCTGAGCCTGAAAGTAGGCCAGGGCAACCTTACTGGCCAGGCCCAGAAATACCAACAGAAGGGAATGGAATCCCCGTGGAAGGGTGGGGAGGAGCATGCCTGGTCGGGCCCTACTGGCTGTGAGCCTGGATTTCTTGACTCCCAGTGTATTAGCTGTTTTGTGTCCCTGTCCCCATGACTTCCCTGCAGTGATGAACTGTACCACTGTACCGTAGAACTGTAAGGTATAATAAATCCTTCCCACCTCCTGAGTTGCTTTTGATAAATATCAGGATATTTATCACAGTAACAGAAATGAAACTAGACAGTGACACCCCTTCCCACTCTCTCCTGCGTGTCCACAGCACCCGGCCTGTGTCCTTGGCCCGCCTTCCTCGCCACTGACTTCACTCAGCTCCTACAGATCTCAGGTCTACAGAACTGGTCCTGGTGTCTCTGCCCTAGACAAACTTGGCATGGCCAACTGTTGTCCTTTGATTAAGAAATGTCTCCCGCAAGCTCATGGGGGATATTTGAATACTTGGTTCTCAGCTGGTAGCACTGTTTCAAGGTTACAGAGCTTTTAGGAATTAAAGTTTCCATGGAGGAAGTGTGTCTCTGGGGATGGGCCTGGAGGTTTTCCAATCTAGTTCCACTTCCTGTCTGTTTTGTTTCTTGGTCTTTTAAGATGACAGCAGGCTCTGCCATGTGCTTCCACCATGCTGATCTCCAGGGGGCCTTTGTTGCTGTGATGGACCTTTAGCTCTCCAACTGTGAGCCAAAGCAGACTTGGCCTCTTTAAGTTCTTCTCCTCAGGTTTGTGGTCACAATAATGAGATTAGAAACTGCAGTGCGACACAGACTCTACCAGCCGCTCCTGGCCTGATCTTTCCATCCTTCCGGTTGTTTAAAATAAACCATTTTATGTCCGTATCAGTATATCTTTTACATTACATTTATTCAGTTGTGAGTGTGCATGCATGTGAGCACATGCATGTGGGTGCTTATCATGGTGAGTATGTGGAGGTCAGAGGGCAGCTTGCAGGGCTTATTTCTCTCCTTCTACCATGTGGGGCCTGGGGGTGAACACAGGTCGTCAGGCGTGGGCGGAGGCAAGCACTGTTACCTGGTGAGCAATGTCATTGTCCCAGCACCAGTCAGTCTTTACCGGCTGTCTCCACACTTGCCAATTTCCCCCTCTTCAGCACAAAGCTCGTGTTTCAGATCCTGGGCTTTCTGAGGCACAGAATAACCTTATTTTGTTTTCCTGGTTACCTTCTATTTCTGGAAAGTTGAATGAATTTTGTATTTGTTACACTAATATAAGGTTTCTTTTTAAAATGAATTTAAATAAAAACGCAAGTAAATTAAAATAGAGAATTTAAGTACATTCAGATGTCATACTTTTTAAAACTTTTATCAGTCATTGAAGTCATTCTAGGTTAGTATCAACAATTCTTGAGGCCAACCTCCAGCCCAACATTCCCTTAGAGACTCTCCTGAGAGATTGTGCTGGGGAGGAATACAGTAGCCGGGTAGGAAGAGTTCCTTCCGCTTCAGGTCTTTGGATTGCTTTCACTCTCTGGGAACTGACAGCTTTTTACCCAGAGACAAGGCTGAGAGGAGCAGAATTAGAGGGAGGCTGGCCTGGAAGACCAAATCGTGCACACATTTATTGCCTGCATTCATCCATGTCACACTCAAATGCTAACAAGTTATGTGGGAAGAAGACGGGCAGAGGCACACCTCTTCCGGGGATGGTTGAAGGAATAAGGCACAGCCTTCTCTACAAAGCGTCAGAGGAGGCTCCTAGAGCCTTTCACTCTCCAGACCCAGAGTTCACCTTGTTAGAAACTGAATGTGGTCAGTTTCTAAGCAGCTAGTCATTGGGGTTCTGTTTGGACAGTGTACCGAGTAAGTAGCCCGTGTTAGTCTTTGCACCTTTTCATTCCGGCATGTGACATTCAAGGTGACAAAAAACTTTCCATCCTGGCTTCATTCTTCATGTTATTACACCCGCCATTGACTTCATTGGCTGGCATTTAAAAGAGGAAGCTTGTTAAACTCAGCTGTCACGCTTGTGGTTTTAGAGGTTGGCACAGCAGACAGGCCTCGGGAAGGAAAACTCTGTGTGAGTGGGCAGAGTGTAATTCTTCTAACAATCTCCTCACCTCTAGGAAAAACTTCCCCATAGACCCAAGCCTCATGGGAGTTTGCCCAGCAGACTTATATTATTACTGTGTTTCTGGTCTGTGTGGTAAGCAGCATGGATGATGTCATTGGAGGAAAGAAGGGGCCCATAGAAGTTTCTGGGCCTACCTCATGTGTTTGGGAGCCACAAGTGTGGTCCCATTTTGTTCCTTACTCAAAAACTCTAGTCTAAGCCAGTTAAATACAATGCTTTTCTTAATCTTGATTGTCAACTGGATGAGATTTTGAATCACTGTGGAAACAAATCTTGTCTATGAGGGGTTTTCTGGAGTGGGTTAGTTGAGGTGTAAAGACCTACTCTAAATGTGTGTGGCACCATTCATGGGGAGGTGTCCTGGACTGAACACAAAGGAGAAACTGGGCTGAACACCAGTGTCCCTCTCTTCATTTCCCGACGGTGGACACAATGTGACTGGCTGCCTTGCATTCCTGGTCCCAAGCTTTCCCCACCATGATCAACTGTACCCTCAAACCCGGAGCCAGAGAAACCCTTCATTTTTCTAGTGGCTTTTGTCACAGCACAAGACAATCTGACTTTTGCCTCACTCGTGTTCGGTTAGACAACCTACTATGGACCCAGCTGCAGGGCAGACCCTCCCAACAGCACACACGGAGACAGCAGTGCCGAGTCTCGGTTCCAGGCACAGTGTGGACACTCTCCTTACATCACCTCAAACCGAGAGACAAGCTTTGGTGATTCACCCCTTAGCCCAGTGCATCCGCTCTGACACAGAGATATCCCGTTCTTCCCTGTGTTGCTCGGTTGCATTCTTTAGCCTCCCTTGCTGACGACCTTCCGGTTGGCTTCAGTAGGAAGTACTGGTGTGAAACCAAGGATGAGACAGTAAGAACCAGGGTCTCCGCCCTGCTTTCTTGGCCAGTAACACCACATCCTCTCTGCCTCAAGGGCAGGTCATAGCTGCTTCCTGCTTCTGCTCATCTCTATGTGTTTGCTGTGTCCTGTTAGACTCCTAACTCTTGCAACTAACTCTGTGGTAACCAGTCCTCGGAAGGAGCTTCCCCAGTGGCCTAGGGAGCTGCAGGTTTCCTGGCCAGGCCTGCCTGATAATGCTGTGACAGAGGTTAGTGGGTCTTGTCTATAAAAAGGCCATATAAAAAAATGTTGATATCCAAACACTTAGGCTTCCTGAGCCAGTGGCCAAAACAGAAGAATTTATTGGATGGTATTTAATGAACAAAGACAAAAAGAAATGTCCATAAGTTATTTTAGTCCATGGGCCATACTAAGGTAGATGTGGATCAGATTTGGTCAGCAAAAAAGAATAGGGCAACACCATGGAGAAACTACCGCCACCATCCAGGCAGAAATGGTCGGTGACTTGGATAAAGACACAATACTATGAGACAAGATGGAGTGAGCATTGCTCTCCTGAAATATGAACCTGGTCATGTGACTGAAAAATTTCTGCACCCCGATTAGCCTCTCCATCAACACAGCAATCCAAATCAGACCGAGTCAAATTGAATTAAGAAAAAGCCCAGGTTTAATGGATAAAGTGTTCCCGGATGATCTACTGGGTCCCCAGAGAAAAGACGGGGAAGAGAGACCAGAAAACTGTGTCTTTTTTCTGGGGGCGGGGCAGTTTAAATACCCTGTGGGAGTGGTCTTGAGCATCTCTGGGGGAGAAGCCATGTTTGGCGGGCTTTCTGAGGGGGCAGGGTCTGGGGAGAGAGAGACATGGGGGTTCCACCTAATCATTCCAGACTCTGGGTATATGGATGCCAGGGTGCCAGGGGCCGAGATGGAGCTTCCATCAGAACATTCTGGACTCTTTGGGTATATGGGTGCCGGGGCTGAGGTGGAGCTTCCACCCGAACAATGACCATCTTGACTAGAATGGAGATAGTCTAAGGAGATACTTATGCCCTTATCTTGAGACAATGTAGCCAAGAAATTGATAACCTTGAGACCTGAGACACACTTAACACTGCTCTCTTCTCCCCCTCGTGGGTTTGGATGCGGAGACAGACTCAGCGGAAGAATAGAGTGGGACTGGACCTCGGCCTTCCAGGACCCTACAATTCTCCCGTGCTGTAGTGAGTTTTCCTCCCTAATAAATTCCTTTACCCCTAAAGCAGATTCTGTGGATTTCTCGCATTAAAGGCCAGCCTGTTCTATATAGTAAGTTCCTGGCTAGCCATAAAATGTGGCGCAGGAGAGATGGATTTGAGATTAAAAGCACTAGCTGCTCTTCCAGGACATGTGGGTTAGTTTCCCAGTATCCCCATGACATCTCACAACTGTCTGTAACTCTAATTCCAAGAGCTTTTTTCCCCCTCTTCTGTCCTTAAAGGGTGCTGAGCACATAAGTGGTACACAAACATACACACACAGGCAAAACACCCATACATATAAACTTTAAAAACTCATAAATAAAATACTATTCACAGCATTCATATTTCAATATAAGCAATTTCTCTTGTAATTCTGAGTTGCACCTTATGTCTTTAACCACATTGTTCAGAGAAAGGGTTTGTAGGCTCCTAGGAGGAGCCCTTCCTACCCACATGTAAACCCTTCCATCCATGAGAGATTCTGGTGAGAGTGTTGGTCCTGGTTTGTGGGCAGGCAGAGTTTTCTCTGCTTAAGCACTGTGCTTAAGTGGGCGCCGACTGTGTTGCCAGCCTTCTCCCCCACATGAGCACTTAGCTAATTGTGCTGAACTCAGGGCCAGACCTCAGGGAGAGTGAAGAGGCCTGTCTGGACCCCTTGGCAGTCAATTATTCCCTTGAGTAGAAAGATGGATGACTCCTGACCATCTGAGTCCAGCTAATAAGACTGTAGATGCTGCTTTAATTCCAAGGCACAGAACCACCTCCAGCCTTTGTTTTTAACCTCTTAGACTAACATGGATGCTATGGAAATGGCATCCAGAGATGAGAAAGAGGTGCTGGGTGAGGCCCTTTTGTATTTGGATATGGAGGCCCACAGAGGCTTCCTGGTAAGACCTTACTCAAGGTCAGAAAGTCTGAACTTGCTTTATCCAGCAGGGCTGCATAATGGGATGATTTGGCCACGGGTGTGGTTACCAGGTGTTTTGAAGGGTCTAGACTTGGCTGTGCCTTGTGCTTTGATCTTGAAAGGGGGAAGTCTTTTGCCTCGCCCCTTGGCATTGTATAAAAACCCTTTGAAATAAATCTCAAGGTGACTGGGTATTGACCCAGGGCCCTCCCGAAGCTATCCTGTGTCTCTGTCTTTCTTATTGTCTCCTTTATTTCTGTCTATCATTTCCTCATTCCTCTTTCCTCTCCCCCAAGAACCCTTCAATAGGTCGGAGCTAGACTCTAACAGACTCCCACATTTGGACATCTCTCTTGTGTCCATTTCTCTTATCTGCTTCCCGGACAGCAATCTGTATTGGTTGCTTTTCTTGGGGCTTCATTTCAGGTGAGGTAATCTTCCTTGTAGGTTCTGAAATGGCCTTTTCTCCTATCAGATACTCCTCTGGATTTTCTTGTCCTTCCCTGGACGTCTGTAGTCCTTGATGGTACTTGAGATGACAGAAATGTACCTCTGAGTGGAAAGTTGGTTTCACGGAGGGAGGAGTCGGCTATATTGATAGTTCCCTTTGTTACTGCTCAGAGACCCTCGAAGCTCCTGAGAGCAGCTGCTGCTTCTTCTTCTTCTTCTTCTTCTTCTTCTTCTTCTTCTTCTTCTTCTTCTTCTTCTTCTTCTTCTTCTCTTCTTCTTCTTCTCCTCCTCCTCCTCCTCCTCCTCCTCCTCCTCCTCCTCCTCCTCTTCTTCCTCTTCCTCTTCCTCTTCTTCCTCTTCTTCCTCTTCTTCCTCTTCTTCCTCCTCCGCCTTCTCTTTTTCTCACCAAGTTTCCCTATGACCTTGCTGTAAACCTTTTCCTGAGGATGCAATGAGTTCTAAGCTCAAGCTGAAAGTTCTGGAGTTTGTATAAGAGTCTCTAGCAGTTTGCTCTGTCATTTAAGGGGGTTGAACCCTCTTTCCTGCGTGGTTGCAGGGAAGGTGTGTCTTCCTCTCACCCACTGTTAGCTGAGTCCATATCTCTACTCTATTTCTTCCTTTTGGAGAGTCCAGACAGCATTGTCCTAAGAAACTGCCATGAGCAGTTACACATCAATGCATTGGCTGAGCTGGAAGACATGTATGAATTTTTAGATTTACACAGCCCACAAGGATTTATTCATTAAGAAACAAAAAAATCTGAAAAAAATGACTAATAAGCAGATTGAATCAGTGATTAAAAAAATCCTCACCAAAGAAAGATCCAAGATTAAATAGTACCACTAGGTGAAACGTACCAAATAGTTAAAAACTGACACTTGGTTCTTTTCAAACTTTTTAAAAAATGGAAGTATATGATGTGATACTGATAAGTTCATTTCCTATGCTAGCGTTACCTTGTTACCAAAGGATACTGTAAGAAAAGAAGATTATAGGCCAATATCCCTGATTAACATAGATAAAAAAATGATAGACAAAAATCCTAACCATATAAATTCAACTTCACATTTAAAGGATCATTTGCCATGACTGAAAATCAGTGCATGGCACACTTCATTAGCGACACAAAAGATAAAATTTACAAGATCATCTCCGGGAATATAGAAAAGATCTGACAAAATCCAATACTGTTCTGTGATACGGAATCTCAACTTCATGTTAGAAGTCTCAGCCAGTGCAATTAGGCAAGAGAAAGAAACCAATCAGAGGGAAGGATGGAGTGACGTCATTTTTATTTGCTGATAATATGATCTCCTGTATGGGAAACCCTGAAACCGTCCCCTGCCCCCTCCCCCCACACACAGCCAAACAAAAATCTGGTGGAATTGACAAATGAATTGACAAACGGATTAATTGACAAGTGAATTTAGTGAAGTTGCTTTGGGTTGGTGGGAGCTGGAATGTTGGTGCATTCTAAAAGATTTCGCCTCCCCCTTCTTAACTTTTGTTTTGAGATAGGGTCTCATCAGATGGTCCAGGCTAGCCTTGAACACTCTGTAGTTCAGGTGTGCTTTCTGCTTGGGATCAACCTGCCTCAGCCTTCTGAGTGGTTTCATGTTTTCCATCATGACATTACAGGAGTCCATCAAGAAACTTTGGCTTGCTTTGAGTTCCACTTAATGAAGTTCCTCTAGACTGTGGCTGCACGTGGAGACCCATCACGCTAGTCTTCCTTCTAGAATATGATAACTGATGAAGAATTAATTATCAACAAATAGGATTTGGGGGATTTGAGAAGCCTCCAGGGCTCTACTGACTTGCTCGGATTGAAGACCATGGCTCTGTCTGCTTTTTGGGGGCAGAGACCTGCTGTTAGCAGTGTCTGGCTCAGGTGAATTTGCTGTGCTCTGGGCCTCAGCAGTTTTATTTGGAACGTGATTGTTGTATTTGTTGTGTGTGAGGGTTGCTCTTGTCCAGTGAGGCTGACAGCCTTGTGGGTAAATCTGATATCGACAGCCACACACAAGTCTCCATGCTATGGTGGGAAAGTTATAAAAGCCTTTCAGTTTATTTCACAGTGGACCTATAAATGACTTGATCTTTGGGAAGAGACAGTAGTAATGACAGGGCCAACAGAAGATGTTTACCTTTACAGTTGCTCAGAAGGCCCCACCTTCCTCTGCAGGCTATCTCCCACAACCTTAGTACAGTAATTTGCAATGACCTGGGTAACAGGCCCTTTCTTCATGATAATTAGGTTTTCTCAAAGATCATGAAATAGTTATTTTAAAATGATTTCTGCACCACTTTGTATGATATGGAGGAGAGGTGTCCTTCTATCCACATAGGGCAAGAAAAATTATTTTCACAGGAGAATACGCAAGCAGTGTTTTCTTAGGGTTATGAAAAGATACCATGACCATGGCAACTCTTATAAGAAAAGCATTTAATTGAGGTGGCTCACTTACAGCTTCAGAGGTTCAGTCCATTATCATTATGACAGGAAGCATGGCGGCATGCAGGCAGACGTGGTGCTGGAGCTGAAAGTCCTACATCTTGTAGGCAACAGGAAGTCGACTGCCGGTCACACTGAGGGAAGCTTGACCAAAAGAGACCCCAAGTCCACCCCCACAGTGACACATTTCCTCCAACAAGGCTACACCTACTAATAGTACTATTCCCTTTGGGGGTCATTTTCTTTCAAACCACCACAAGCATCTATCCATCAAATAGTCTGAATATTTATGAATAGAAGGAGAAAAGTATTGGGACAAGGTGCCAGATATGATCCTTCTGCCTGCTATTTATGTGTCTGTTGGGTGTGACATCTGTGCTGGCTAGTGTTTTGTCAACTTGGTACAAGCTAGAGACATTTGTAAGAGGAAGCCTCAATTGAGAAAATGCTCCCACCAGATTAGCCTGTGAGGCATTTTCTTGATCAGTGATGGCTATGAGAAAGCCCAGCTCTTTTCAGGTGGTGACTCTCCTGAGCATGTGGTCTGGATGCCATCAGTAAGCAGGCAGAGCAAACCATGAGCAGTGAGCCAGTACGTAGCATTCATCCATGGCCTCTGCTTCAGGTCCTGTCTCTAGGTCCCTGTCTGGCTTCCTTCATCATGGTCTGTAATATAGAATTGTAAGCTGAAATAAACCTTTTCTTCCTCAGTTGCTTTTGGTCGTGGCATTTATTACAGCCAGAGAAATCATAACTAAGACAAAATCTTACACCTCTGGGTCTCAGTTTGCCTTTCTGTAAAATGGAGTGAATGAAAGACTACCTACCCAGCTATAAGAAGAACCAGGGAGGTAAGGCCCAGAAGTAACTAATGATGCTGCTATGCAAATCAACGTTAGCCCTTCAGTGTGGGGAGTGGCTTTTGCTGCTCCCATTGCTGTGAGATGCTGAGTTTATCAGGGCTCTGGGCAGGTGTGGGGCGTTTACCCTCCAACCCCACAGCTTCCCAGAGTTTTCTTGAGTGTGAGCAGCAGGAAATATTAGATAGAAGGATTTATTGCGGAGAATCTTGCGGAGATAAACAGATAGAAAATAAAGGATAGCCTCGAGAGGGCCTGGAACCTATTCCAACTGGCCCGGACTGTCTCTGCCCCAGGGTTTTTATAGAGACGCCAAGGGGTGGAGCAAAAGACCTCCTCCCCCAGCACAGCCAAGTGCAGACCATCTCAGACACCTGCACTCAAGCCCATGGT
>CABHPR010147003.1:61567-84912 GCA_902168415.1 Peromyscus melanophrys
GGTGGAGCAAAAGACCTCCTCCCCCAGCACAGCCAAGTGCAGACCATCTCAGACACCTGCACTCAAGCCCCAGACACCTGCACTCAGGCCCGTGGTCCTGATCATCCTCTATGCGGACCTGCTGGGTAAAGCCACGAGGAACCCGAGAACGGGCCCCCACAGGCAGGCCTTTTACAGATCTGAGAGGCAGAATTTTCACTTTCGTAGTACCTGCCAGTGTTCCAAAGAGCACAGAGCCATGAGGACATGAGATGTCTTTGTGCTCACTGTCTAGCTGAATGAGCTCATTCCAAACTGTGATTTCTCTTTGGGAGGTCACAGCCGGAAGTCTCCATCCTGGTTCTCTTCCATTAATCCAGCTAGAATCTTCCAAGTCTCTCCAAGTCCCTTCCTGGCCATATTCCATCAGAAGGAAATAGCACTGAGGAGATGGCTCAATAGGGAATGCATTTGCCCTGCAAATGGAAGGACCTGAGTTCAGGTCCCCAGAACCCATGCAAAGCCAGGTGTGGTAGTGTGCACCCATAATTCCAGTACTCCTAGGCAAGATGAGAGTCAGAGACAGGAGAGTCTCTGGAAGCTCATGGACCAGCTAGTCTGGTGGACACAGCCATGAAGAACAGAGAAGAGAGCCTGCCTCAAACAAGAAGGATGCAAAGGATGGACACCTGAAACCTTCTGACTTCTACATGTGGGCTGTGGCACACACACACACACACACACACACACACACACACACACACACACACGAGAAGCCGCCCTCACCGTTTTCCCAGGACCAGAGCATGCTCATGCCCGACACATCTATTCCCAGGGATACTTGAAACCTGCTTATCTTTACTTGTTGGCACAATACCCTGCTGTATACAAGCACTGCATAACTTTTGTCTGATGAGCTCTTTTCAGCATGAATAAACTGGGGATGTTAGCACAGGGTAATGTTGTTTGAGAAGGAAGATGTGTATCCTTCATGTGGGATCCAGGGCATGAGCATCTAACTTGTGGGGAGGTGATGGAGACCTGTGATACTAGTGTATGTGGAGGTGATGTTGATGTGAGACAGGAGATTGTGTGAGATAGGAAAGAGAGCTTTGCTGAGCACCTAGCGCATGCAAACACTGTGTGAGCCACTGTGTTTCAGGTTCTCGTCCTCATTCTCTGTGGAGGTTTTCTCTTTGATCACATGCAGAGGCCCTGGATTTGCCATCTGACTAGAGTAAGATCACACGGTGTGGGGAATTCGTTCATCTTATGAACTGGTTACCCTAAAAGTATCTTACAATCACCTGTGTTACAGACTCTAAAAGGGTGATGGACACATTAAGACTTTATGGCCGTGGAGAGTTGGAATGTGGCAGGTCAAGAGCCACATTATTTTGTGCTATCTTTAGCTTCTGAACACCCACCCATTACCCACTTTTTTGTTTGATCTAATAGCCTTGTGATATCAGGCAAATCCTTTTGGAATAAGTTAACAGATCGCCAGCTGCCATCAAGCTGAGAGTTCTGAATGTCACTAGGTGGTACCTGAAACCCAGAAGGAAGTCTTTCCCTGCTTTTCTGTGACCCACCAACCTGGTGTTCCCACCAACATAACTGGATTCATGACTTCTTTGTGTGGAGCTGTAGAAGTTTAACGGTGCTCTTTCCATGTTGAGACACCAGAGTGTGTTCCTCACCTGTGCTCCTTCATATTTGGGTCTAAAATAAGTCACCTCTTATTCTCTTAAAGGTGAGCGTGTGCTTTGCATCATCTGGTTTTAGGATTCACATGAGGCATTTCCTTCTATCTCAGTGGAGCTGTTTCCATCTATCCTGGTGGGGGCATTTCCATCTATTCCGGTGGGGTTGTTTTGGTCTATCCCGGTGGGGCATTTCCTTCTATTCTGATGGGGCTGTTTCCTTCTATCCTGGTGGGACATCCATACAGTTGACTCAGTAGATAGGCTGTGACAATCTTGAAAGCCAACTTGCTAGAATTTAGAATCATCATGAAAATACGTCTCTGGGTGTGTCTGTGAGGGATTTCCCATGGCGGTTTAGTTGAGGTGCAAAGACCCACCCTGAACACTGGCAGCCCTGTTGCATGGGCTGGGCTCCTGTACAGAATAAAAAGGCAAAAGGCAACTGAGTAGCAGCATTCATCACCCTCTGCTTCCTGACTGTGGATGCCATGTGACCAGGCACCTCCTGCACCTGCCTCCTCATCTTCCTCCATGATGGGCTGTGAGCCCTGGAAGTGGAAGCCCAAGCAAAGCTTCCTTCTCTGAGACGCTTCCGTCAGGCCTTCTGTCGCAGCAGTGAGACAAGTAGCTAATACAGATGAATATTCCAAAACTATTAAAGGGGAAAAAACCCACAACATTTGTTGTCTGATATATACAATGGTGCTAGCAAGAGTCATTTATGTCCCATTTATGCCTAATTACCAGATAGTGCAGTAATTATTATGATTAACTAGCTGACAGATGAGTTGGCTGAACATTTCATTTGATCTAGAAAGCACGGCACATATGGGCTTCATCTCCATCAATTCTCACCCTTCAGCACGGTCATTTGTTCATAATTTTGAGAAGTGACAAGCAACACTGGTCAGCAGTTTTAGACAACCATATCCAGTAGAGATGCAGAACAGGGAAGTCACACAGTCTCAGCACTGGCGTCAACAGAGGAAAAATCTATTAGTTTTCCAATTGTTGCCCTCACCTGTACACGAGCATTATTAAGAAAAATGTGGATGAGATGATAACTCAAAAACAAGGTAGGCAGCATCCTGGGGAATACCACCGAGGTTGACCTCTAACCTCCACAGGCAAGTGCATGTGTAAGTGCATGTATATGCATGCACATACACACAGAGATACAAATGTATCCAGGCACAATCCAGAGAATGAGTGAATGAGGGAGATGTGGTGCTTCATGCCTGTAATTCCATCACTCAGGAGGCTGAGTCAGAAGGATCTCAAGTCAAGAACTAGCCTGGGCTGCACAGTCTAGAGAGAGAGGTGCTTAGGTTGCAGTAGTTGAGGTCCTGGGGTCTTCTGATTGCTGCTGCACTAGGCAGGTCCCTGCCTGTGGCCCGTGCTCCGCCTGGGCAACTGCAGACCCTTCTAAGGATGTATGATTTGACTTGTGCCCTTTCCTTAACCCATTTTCATTTACTGTGACTAGAAGAACATGCCTTTCTTGCCTCATATTGTCCAGTTAAAAACAGAGCTGAGGATTTTTATCTTCTTCCTTGCTTGGACTAACAAATGGTTTTCCAAATGCCAAATAAATGGGAGGTACTTACAAACACACACATATACACATACACACACACACTTGCATCCACAAAGACAAATTGCAACTGCCTGAGCTGTGCTATTTCTGGTGTGTTAACCTTCATTTATAATGCTGTATTTATGTAATTGCGGCGCTGTAGTGGTGGATTAGGATTTCAAAATACGGTCCTAATCACCATCGGAAGAAATGGGAAAGATGAAAAACGAGTGCAAAGCAATTAAAAAGTCCTTGTAAATTAGTTTTCCCAGTGGCCACTGCCACAACTAGGCCAGGGGACACTTGCCTCTGGGTGAGTGTTCACGTGTGTGAGAATTTGTGCTTGCCTGTGTGTGCCCACACTTGCGCTCTTACTTTATGTCAGGGGCTGAGGCTAGCTTGTGAATAAATGGTGTCTTGCTTGGAGATGACCATCTTCTTGCTAGACACAGATTTTTCTGTTTATCTGTGGACTCGGGTCGGAGGGTCTTGGCCACAGACTCTATCAGATGACCCATGTCCCGTATCGTCCTTCACACCCACTGTCCTCTTCTTTACACATCCTTGAATGAGATGCCCGAAAGCTCAAAGTGCCTTGTTTCCTTTGATGGGCAGCTTGCCAGCTCCCAGCTCAAGGGTCCTGATTGCTTTGTTTGGGGACGCTGTTTCTCTTGCTTGCTCTATCCTTGCAAACCTCCTGAAATATCAAATCCCTTTTCAGTGCTGAGAAAACTAAGGTAAGAGGTTTTTGCCTCGTTCCTTTTCGATTTTTGGCTTGGGATACAGTGAAGACACAATATACTTCACCAAATCTTGAAACCTTAAGGCCATATGCATCTAATTTGGAGGCAGATTTCCCCTCCCCCCAGAAAGTTCCCTAGGGCTATCTCACATAAAAGCCTACTTTGAATAGCATATTTAGACATATTGATGAAAATATTTCTTGAGTGTGTAGATGTTTTCCAGACTAAGAAATTGGAGTTTAGGGAGAAGGGAGGGGGTATTTTAAATTATAATTTATTATTTTTTCAGACCAAGGTTCCCAATATTACTCATTCCTTTTTCCAAGTGAAAGCCCCATTGATCCCCCACCCCCACTCCCCCTCTGGAGGCAGTGGCTCTTGCAGCTCAGGTTGACCCACAACTCGTGATGGGGCTGAGGATGAGCTTGAACAACTGACCCTACAGCCTCTAGGCCATGACTTCTGGGATTTTAGGTGTGTACCAGCAAGCCAGGTTTATAGGGCAGGCTATCAAACCAGGGCATCGTGAGTGCTACGCAAGCACCCTGCCGACCAAGCTACACCTTGAGCCTGTTTATGGTGCATCCTGCTATGTTTGGTGATGGCTCCTGTATGAGGCGAGGGACAAAGAGAACAAACAGAAAAGGAGTAAGGGTGGAGCCGTGTGGATAAGGGCTCGCCACACCTGTTTGTGTTTGTGTTTGCCACCAAACACAAAACCTGTTTGTTGCTTGGTTTTTTGAGATAGAATCTGGTTGCTCTGTAGCCCAGGCTGATTCTCCTGCCTCAGCCCCCAGGTGCTGGCATTCCCGACACACATCACCAGGTCTCCCTCCAATGCCTTCAAATTTGTCATCACAGGGTCAGACGTGCTAGTCTAGGAGCCTTTAGGCTGGGCTGTGCCTCCAACATCCAGCGTTTCTTTTGGTTTGACCGGGAGAAGTTGGAAATGTCATCTTTAGACATCTTATATCCCGCCAGCTTTAAGACTTCTTTTGTGTGACTTTATAGTTCTCAAAATAGTTTTAAGGGTCACAGAGGAAGCTCTTTCAAGAGATGAGTTTGGGGAGGGGATGTGTTTATGTTGGTCTGGTCTGGAGATGTGTGGCTGATATCAACACAGAAAATAGGTTGATGTCAAACCTCTCTCTCTCTTTCTTTCTCTCAGACTGGAGATTGAACTTTATAATGCTAGACAAAGCTCAACCACCAAGCTCTACCCTCAGTTCTTTTAATTTTGTAAATAAATAATAAGCAATAGCGAATTTTAAAACACGAATTGATTCCCTGTAGCTTTTTTTTTTTTCTGATCTGAGATTTTTTTTTTTTTTTTTAAATTGACAATCCACTTTCTCTAACCCATTCCACTCCTGCGGTCCTTTCTCTGGCTCCTCCTATCTACACTTCTTTCTTCGTCATGGACGATGATTCTCCTGTCTGGAGCAACCACACGCTGAAGAAAGCTAAGAGAGAAGCATTGGGTGAAACCTGTGATATGAGACAGATTATTTTTAATGCAGATTTTTTTTTTAAATAGAGACAATTTTTCTCTGTATAGCCCTGACTGTTCTGAAGCTCACTCTGTAGACGAGGCTGGACTCGAACTCAGAGATCTGCTTGCCTCTGAGGCTTATTGTTTTTACCTCCCACCCCCTTGTAAGCAGTGATTGTTTTTCTGTTATCCCTGCTTTGAATCAGGCTGTTTGATCCTCAGAGTCTAAGAGTGGCTTCTGTGGAGTTTTATGATGCTAGAGATGCCAGCTGCGGTCGTAAACTCCTCCAGTTCAGCCAGATCTGCTCACCACATCGGGAAAATATATTTGGCTGTATTTTCTCCCTGCACACCTATATGTTGTGGCCTCCAGGGATATTCCGTCTGTGTGAAATTGTCTTTCCCTTCCTGTTAAACCCACCATGTCTGCAGCTACAGCTTCCTCAACAGTATGCTGGGTTTTTTTTTCCCTTTTCAGTTTAAGAAGGGACACAGGTGGCATTTACCAGCGTCTCAGATAACTTTCTGTTCTCAGAACCTGTTTCCCTGCAGCATTTTGGTCACCCTTCCAGCAGGAGTGAAGATCCACCAAAGAGACATTTATGTGCCCCCCGGTCCCCACCCTCCCTGCCTTTGGCTATTGGACTGTGGAGAAAAATGGATCTCAAGCAAGTAGAATTGCCCCAGGAGTCTCATGCTAGGAAAAGTGAAAGGCTGGCCCTGGTGTCGGTCAGAGGTGGGACTGTCTCCTGGAAAGAGATTCTACAGGGTTCTGACAACTTGTTATACCACCTTGTGGAAAAGCTGGCACTGAGACAATAATGGGTCAGTGAGGGGCAGGACGGCATCCTGACCAGAGGGCAGGTGTGATTATGCATACTTCTTACCCCCCTTCAGACGTAAGCTTCGTGCCAGGCCAACCCACTCCTCAGAAGATGGACTTGGTTAGTCCCAGGACCTCTTCGCCCCTCTTTCCACGTGGCCACACTACATGGGTCTCTGTTCTCCGCTTCTCACTGTTTTTCTGTCTAATGGACCTTTTGAGGATGGATAGCTGAACAGAGCTTCTCGAGCTGCCAAGGCCCAGGCTCTGACCCTAATAACTCCAGTAGCATTTAGAGAGGACAAGAAACAGCACAGTGTCATTATGCCTCATTTGACATTGTGGCCAGATATCCTTGATAAAAACAAAGGACTTGGAACAGGATGAGCAAACTGTAAATCTCAGACACTTCCAAGAAGAGGGAGATAGAGAAAAGGAAGAGAAAAAATATCATGCTCTCTTGAGTTAGGGTCATGTTCAATAATGGAGGTCAGTAAGCTGCTATGTTGGGATGGGGGTCTCCCAAGAAAGAGTGAGAAGCCAGAGTGTTAGGGGAAACATGCTTAGGCTTTTGGCCAGTATCTGAAAAAGAGACAAAGATAAAGAAAGGGAAATTTTGCTTATAGCTAGGCAGCAAATCTGAGTTCAGAGAGCACCCAATTCCAGGCCCTTGTGTCCCAGGATGAAGGATTGCACCAGGGGTACATGGTTAGAAATAAAAATAGACACCATTTATTAAAAAAGAAAAGTGTCTGTGAGAAGGAGGGTAGCCCGTGAGCCGAGGGAAAAGCTCCCCAAACGAGGTGCACAACCCTTCTCAGGACATGTATGTTGCACCTGCCTCTCCTATTTCCACATTACAGCTATTTCTGCACATGCTGAGAGGGAGCTGAGTGTTAGTGCTTGGCTGGTGATCTACCTTTTCACTTTTTGTTCAGTCTGGGACCCAGCCCATGAGATGCTCACCTTCACACCCAGGGTGAAGCTTCTGTTCCTACTTACACCTCTCTGGAAACACCTTCACAGACATACCTAGTGGTGTGTCCTAGGTGACTCTAAATCTAGTGAGGTTGACAAGAAGATTAAATACCAGAAGACCTCATAAAATGAAAATTTTGCACTCGGCAAAATACTGTTGAGAGGGTAAAAAGGCCAACTATGCACGGGGAGGAAGTATTTGCAAATTACATATTTGACGAAGGATTCACAACTAGAAGCTATAAAGAACTCTTACAACTTGAACCTAAATGTTAAACAGGCAGTCCAACCTAGAAAATGGACAAAAGATACCAACAGACATTCTACTGTAGATGAAAACACAGAACGATGTTTCACGTCATGAGCCCTCCAGGAAATGTCAATCAAATCCCTAGTGAGCAATAGGGCACATCTGTCAGGATAACTAAAATAACCTCGTAAGGGTTTGTATCATCTCCTTAAATTATGTAAATAAATGCACATCTGTGCATGGGTGTGCACATGAGTGCAGGTACCTGCAACGGCCGGAAGAGAGTGTCTGATTGCAAGGTGCTGGAGTTATAGGCTGTTGTGTACAGCCTGTAGGTGTGCTGGGAACCAAACTTGGATCCTCTGGAAAAGCAGTAAGCCCTCTTAACCACTGAACCGTCTCTCCAATCCCTAAAAAGGTTAATCTTAAGATATTAAATAACATCAAATGCTGGAAAAATACAGAGAAACACAACCATTCATGGGTTGCTGTGATGTTTTAAAAGGGTATAGCACTCTAGAAAACAATTTGGGAGTTTCTTACAGAAATAAACATGAAATGTGTTTGATGGTTTATATGGATTGTT
Source organism: Peromyscus melanophrys (assembly GCA_902168415.1). Classification (NCBI taxonomy): domain Eukaryota; kingdom Metazoa; phylum Chordata; class Mammalia; order Rodentia; family Cricetidae; genus Peromyscus; species Peromyscus melanophrys. Next base: position 69,701 of record CABHPR010147003.1, read on the forward strand.
GACAGGATCTAGAAAAGGAGCCTCTTGTCCCATCAGTGAGTCATTGTCTAGCTTAGGTTAGCCCCTGAGCACGCTTGAGAGAGAGAGAGAGAGAGAGAGAGAGAGAGAGAGAGAGAGAGAGAGGGGGGGGGAGAGGGAGAGAGAGGGAGGGAGAGAGAGATTGCTGAAATACAACTAAGGTAAACAGATTAACATCAATTTCCTGATCGTGGTATCATATGATAGTTGTGTAAGATATGTTACCATGAGGGAAAACAGGGTTAATTGAGGGAGTTCAGAGCATCTTTTTATTATTCTTCACTGTGAATGGAGCAGAATTAGAGCCAACGACACTTAGAGAGGGTATCTGTAATTATCTCAAAATAAAAAGTTAAAAAAACCAAGCACCTCATCTGAAGTGAGCATCCTCCATAGAGGACCCCAGCCAGTGGCTAGGACAGAGCCTGTGTCACTTGCTCCCTGGTGTAGACCAAGGCCAGTTTCTTTGAGTCTTCAGAACCCATGAAGGCTCACTGTGTGATGCTGCCATAGCTGCTCTCCTCAGTCTCCACTTAAAGTTCGGGAACTGTGACATCAGGCACCAGGCTTCCCTAATGAGAGAGATTTCCTCCTGGTGCCCCCTGCTGTGGTGTTTGGGTGGTACTCCTTGCTCTCACACAGGAGTTTGATCCTCAAATACATGCTAATGGTGTGAAAGGGGTAGAAACTCTCCACTTCTGTGTTGACCCAGATAAGATTATCAGAAAGGAGCCCCATGGTGGAATCCTCTGCCTCTCTAAGCAAAGGGAGAGAAGCTTCCCCAGACAGACACATGTGCTCCCTGTCCTTACCCATCAGGGTGTTCTAGGCTGCTTGAGACTCACTATTGACGAGTAAGGCACTCAGACCTTGTACTTTCACCACTATGAGCCAAAATAGACAACTTTTCTTTTTTAAATAAAATATTTATTTTTGTTTTCATCTCTCTCTCTCTGTCTCTGTCTGTCTCTGTCTCTGTCTCTGTCTCTGTCTCTCTCTCTCTCTCTCTGTGTGTGTGTGTGTGTGTGTGTGTGTGTGTGTGTGTGTGTGTATGCCATGTCTAGTACCCACAGAGGCCAGACAAAGGTACTGGGTCCTTTAGTGCTGGAGTTACAGGTAATGGTTGTGAGCTGAACTTGGATCCTCTGTGAGAACAGCAATGGCACTTTTAACTGTTTCAGCCTCAGCATCAGGCTTTATTCTTTATCTCTCTCTCTCCTCTTCCCCTTCCCCTCTATAGTAGTACTTTCTTGTCAGGTCATCCAGCCTGCAAATAATGACATGGAGACTTATTATTAATTATAAAGGCTCTGCCTTGGCTTAGGCTTGTTCCTAACTAGTTCTTATAACTTAAATTAACCCATATTTTTAAATCTACGTTCTTCCACAAGGCTTGTTACCTCATCTCCATACTGTCCACCCCACTTCCTCCCCACTTGGCTGCTGACACAACCTTTATTCCTCCTGGAGTTCTCTCTCTGCCTGGTAGTCCCACCTATACTCTCCTGCCTAGCTATTGTCCATTCAGGTCTTTATTAAGCCAATTACAGCAATACATCTTCACACAGTGTATAAATATCCCACAATATTTCCCCCTTTTGTCTAAATAAAAAGGAAAGGTTTTAACTCTAACATATACAATTATCAGGTATTGTCTAAGTAGAAAGGGAAGGTTTTAAACTTAATAAAGTAAAACTGTGTACAAGAAAAAAAACATCAGGTAAGAATTACATTTACAATGTCTAGTCTATATGTATTTGGCAAATCCTGAGAAACTACTCAATTATCTATCCTATCTTGGTGAGTCCAAAGTTTTATACCTAATTTACTTCTATCATAACTAAGGAAACTGTAACTATAACCATCTAGTCTTCAACACCATCAGAGATCCAAAAAGGATATAATATTACCTGAGTAAACAGAAAGTGCAGAACAAATAAGTTCCAAAATTATAGAAATGACAGAGACATCTGGCTGCCCAGACAGGTTCCTCTGCAAAATTGAGGCATCCATCTTTGTTTGGCCTACAGGCCTAGAGTATCTGACAGACTTTTTTTGTGAAGCAGAAATATTTAAGGATTGTCCTACTTTGTCATATCAAAGTTCAGCAGTTGCCTTCTTTTGTGTTCTGCTTGTCCAGTTTGGACAGCACACTGTCAGCAGTCAAGGCAAGGGCAGTTTCTTGCCCAAATGACTAGCCTTGCCACATTGAAAGTAAACTCCATATGGAGGTTCTTCAATGACCATCATCCTTATTTGAAGTAAATTGGTGCTGCCAGGAGCAGACATGTCTTACTGTCATGAAAAGCCTTGTGTTATTAAAACATTTTAAATGCCATATTCTGTAGATCTTTGAAGTGTTTGAAGACCATCTACCTATTTTAAATATCTCTGTTTGACCTTGAAAACATACCTAGCATAACTATAAGTTTGATTGTTATGCTACTAACTACATTTCTTAATTATTCTAAATAGTTTATAATAATAGTCTTTAAGGACTAGAACTTTACATTCCATTTTAAAATGAGCTGCATAGGTACAATATTTTAAACAAGAGTAGAAACATATGTACAGTATTTAAAACAAAAATAACCTTAATTTTGTATCAATATACAAAAATCCATACCAATGTAAAATATTTGAGACTAGTAGTTGATTTTTAGTCTAAAAGTAAATTCAATAATCTACCCTTTTACCCTATCATTCCTACATTCCCCCACCCCTTTTCTTTCTTTTTGGAAAGAGATTCCTGAATCTAACCTACTTTGCTTAGTTTTTTTCCCTGACTATGACCCGTAACAACTTGCAACCAACCTCCCTAAATGATGACAAACCCACTGAACAGCCAAAAAACACCCACCCACCCACTTCTTGGGAATGTGGACATCATGTTCTCTAGACTGCTTCCTGTTGTCTGGAGTGACAACATCTTTAAGGAACCCTAAGTAAACTGGGATAATGGTCAAGTCCTGGGAGAGCTAGCTGTATTATTTTTTTGTTTAGTCTCTGTGTGATGGGAAAGTGGAGGGCTTATCTGAAGTCCTGGCTGGAGCAGTCTGTGAGGCTGGACCCTCTTAGCTAGCGGCTTTGAAGTTTTGGATGCAGATTTTTGAAGAAACTAACAGAGGCATTCTGAGAGGCTGCATCACCTGGGCTGTTTGTCGTCATTGGTGTCTGGTCTTTTTGTTCTGAAAATACACAGACTTTTAAAGGTAACGTACATATCTTCATTAACACATGTATGGAATGTGCAGTATGTACAAGTCAGTTAAAGATGATTTTTTGTTCTGTTTGAGCAGATAAAAGGCATCTGTCAACTTTATAAGTCCGTTTGGACTGCATATCCAAACTGTAATATAATAAGTCACGAGGACTCTGTAACCAACAAGATTTATCATGTTTCCACCAGTCTCAGAGCTGTTCCCATGCAGAAGGATCAGCATACATGTCACCTGTCCTGTAGTCTTTCCTTGCTTCCTCCCTCATGTCTGCAGCCAAGGTCCTCAGGAGGTCTCCCCTGATCAAATCTGATCTTTGTTAATTTTGAAGGAGTCCATAGCGTTTTGTTTCCTGTGGAAACAAAAGCACAACCTCTCCTCCAATACAACACATTTCCCAACTTCCATTATGAAGCCGAGACAACCCTAAAGTATCTAGGCTGGTTTAATTCATTAGTCCCTTCCACAATGCAATGTCTCCCAGCAGCTGCTGTTCTCTGTTCATTAACATTCAAAAAATTCAAAAATTTACAAAACACCATATAAGGTCCAAACTCTCTGTGTTATAATATTTCCCATCCTTACATGGCTTTTTTATATTGCTTTACTCTCTCTTTAAAGACTTTATTATTTTTAAACTATTTTTATGACAGTCTATACTTATTTTCTTTTCTTTGTTCAGCACCTAAGCACCTTTTAAGGCATACTGTACATTTTTAGAGGGTTTCTGTGTCTGGATCTAGCTTTTTGCTTATCTGCAGTGTTCTCTGACCATGTGAGCCAAGCCTAAAAGGGCCAGTCAGTTTACCGAGTGGTCCTGTGCCTCTGTACACTGAGCACCTGCCCACCTGAGTAACTACAGTACTAGGAAACCACACCTGGCTCCTTGTCCAGAACTTTTCTTAGCTTTCTTCGGCTCTATGCTTGTATATTTGAGTCTCCACGTTGGATGCTATATGTAGTAAGTAGTACTTCCTTGTGAGGACCTCCAGCCTGCAAATAATGACATGGAGACTTATTATTAATTATAAAGGCTCTGCCTTGGCTTAGGCTTGTTCCTAACTAGTTCTTATAACTTAACCCATATTTTTCAATCTACATTCTTCCTCGAGACTTGTTACCTCATCTCCATACTGCCCATCCTGCTCCCTCTGCATCTGGCTGTTGACTCTGCCTTTCTTCCTCCCAGAGTTCTCTCTTTGCCTGGAATCCACCTGTACTCTCCTGCCTAGCTATTGTCCATTCAGGTCTTTATTAAACCAGTCACAGCAATACATCTTCACACAGTGTACAAATATCCCACAACACTCCCCACTTCCTTTGTTCTTTTGAGGCTGTATCTTTGTATCCCAGGCTGACCCAGTCTTGATGTGGCTGAGAATGACCTTGAACTTCCAGTCTACCTGTATCCACTAGGAATACAGGTGTGTGCCTTCACATCTGGTTTTATGTGGTGCTGGGAGGTGAAACTCAGGGCTCTGTGTACATTAGAAAAACACTCTACTGACTGAGCTGTATAGTAATCTCACAAAGCTATTCTTTTATCACAATTATTTTAATGTTATCAGATGAGTAAATGCCAAAGTCAGATCATAACCTGCCAATAAATTACCTAGTGGTTCACAGACCCCAGATTCAAATTTCTTGACATAAACAGATTGGAGAGAAAAGACAATTGTCTTTAAAGTGGACCAGTCATGCCCAGAGCAGAATCTTGAACACTCCTTCAAGTAGAAGAGGAAAAACAGTTTTAGTTACTTCCCAAAACAGAATGAGTTCAAACCTCTGAGTTCAAGGCTGTGGAGCCGATTCTCCCAGGCACCATGGTAAGACTAAACTTGGCAATTGTTTTGAAGAGAATATTCAAGAATTTCTTTTTCCATTTGTCACTCAGAGTAGAAGTTAAATTCTAAAAATAGTTATTGAGAGGAACAAAATTGTACAAACAAGGATCCTCTGGAGTCTTTCCAAGACCTCAGAGCTGCTTCTGGGGACTGGGCTAGACTTCCTCCTTAGACATCCACAGCAGCAGCTCACTCACTCTGTCTTTCTTCTTTAAGTCCACAGGAATACTGGGTTTGGATGTGTTCTCAGTCAGCTTTAATGTGGTTCACTAGCTGAGCACAGCGATGCAGAGCCTGCAGTCCCAGAACTCTGAGAGGCAGGAGAATCAGCTTAGGCCACATGGCCCCAAATCTCAGGAAAACAACTAGAAGGCTGGGATATAGCTGAGTGCTAGGATCTTTGTCTAGCACTCACAGGAACCTAAGTACGATTCTCAGCACTTCACAAAATCCAAGTGCACACACTTGTAGGTACACACACACACACACACACACACACACACACACACACACACGAGGAATTCACTTTCAGGATAAATTGATTCTCTTTTTTTAAGTTAATTTTTATTTATGTGTATGTGTGTTTCTGTGTGTGAGTGTATGCCAGGTTCAGATCCTTGCAGTACAAGATGACACCATTAAAACCCTCAGGCTGGATCTATGGGTGGTTGTGAGCTGTCTGATGTCGGTGTTAGGAACTGAACTCAAGTCCTGATGTAGAAGAACAGCAAGCACTCCTAACCACCGATCCATCTCTCCAGCCCTCAGAAGCTCTCATGACTCTTAGAGGGTCACGTTGTGGAGTACTGTCTTTAATACCCAGAAGCCAGTGTAGCCACTACCCCTGCCAGACTGGTCTCTATCCCAACTGAAGTAGCCAGGGAAGCTTTATTGATGTTGCTTTCTGGAAATTTCCCACTTAACAATATGTTTAATTCTTGGAAGCATGATTTAGTTTGTCCCAACAAAATCTTGTAACATTGTAACATTGAATGTGAGTGGAGAGTTTAAGTTTTAAATTGTTCATTTCTGATTCTCTCGGCCATTGCTACTCTTTCTAAAAGTTTGGCTACACTATGCATTACTTCCTAAGGCACCCACCCTGCTCCCTAGGGGTGTTTTCGGTGTTAAGCATAATTTCTGAGTAGTCTTGACTCCTGATATCAACATTGTAACAGTTGTTACTATTTTCACTGTTGATTTTGGCAATGTATGTCATTGTTAGAGCTAGATCTTGCCACTTGTGGGTTTAAAAAATTATTATTGCCTGGGTTTCTCCCTTGATATGTGATGAATCAAATGTGGCTTTCATAATTCCTAGACCAGGAGCAGGTAGCAACCACTGTTAGCAGAGCCCTGTTCTGTGTGTTTGTTTCTGTTTTGACACTGGGTCTGTTTATGACCTCTGATGTGTGCTTGACTATTTCAGAGGAGATGCGAACAAACATCTCACCACACACCCACCCCAGAGAGGACACCAATGACAGATGGAAGAACTTATTCTACCCAAGTCCAACATGACGAAACAATGAATTTATTGGGCTACTTGCAGAAGCAGAGACTACTCAAGGTAGCTCCGAAATGCTCACCCTAGTGTGAGTGTCAACTCAGACCACTGCATCCCCAAGCTCTCTGCACAGCTTGCACACAGCTCAGTGGGTCAGGGGGTCACTTGTAGACAGCTAGGCTTATTGGAGTGTTTCCTCCCTGAGTCACTGTTTGCTATTTCTATAACCTTGGGGAGGGACTTTGAGAATTTTGTTAATTTCAGGAACTTCTTGAGACTTGCAAGTTGTTTACTTCTTGAATTTTATGATCCTCTCTCTTTGAGGGAATGTTTCCACTAGAAAGAAATTGTTATGCAACATTCTTCAAAGATCCTCCTGCCTCAGCCTCCCAAGCGCTGGGATTATATGTACCAACATGCTCTGATCTGAGTCCTGTTTAAACTGCAATTCCTGGTGAATGGAAAAAGAATTCCTGTGTCTGGATGCATCATCAACTGACTCCTACCTGTACCTGTGGTGCATTCTGCTGTGGCAAGTGACTGGTGTTATACCTATCCCGACCCTCAGGATAGTAAATATTATTTCCATCCACAGCTAGTGTGATAGTTGTTTGACTTACAACAACATGCCTTGCTGTGCTTAGCATGGGGCCTGATGTCAACATTTCTGGCTGTACAATCTGTGGTGAGTAATGCTGACTTTGGCCCAGTAGCCAGAGGGATTGCTCTAAACAGTTTATACCCCTGCAGAACAGATGCTATGATTTCATTATTGCGGACCACTATCAGCTCTGTCCAGGAGCTGGTATAGCCAGTAGCCTTTGCCAAACTCATCTCCATCTCAAATGGAGTGACAGACACAGCTTTATTGATGCTGCCTTCTGGAAATTTCCTACTTACCAATATGTTTGATTTTTGGAAACATGATTTAGTTTATCCACCCAAAAACTCCTGTAATGTTGAATATGAGCAGAGGGCTTAAGATAAGGTTTTAAATTGCTCATTTCTGGTTTACTTGGTCATTGCTAAATAGATAATTCTGGAAAATTAACTATGGTAATCCATATATTTTGACATTAGTTGGATTGTTGCATGCACCCCATTGCCTGGTTTGTCTTATCCATCATGGCACTGTGACCACCAGAAACTGCACATTTCCAAAACTACATCGAAAGCTCAGGTTCCAGACTGGACCCAATCCAAAATACATACAGTGATGCTGCTTGGTCAGTGAAGAAAGAAGGTGAGGCAGCATCTGGGAGGCTGTGAAAGCGCGATCTCTCCTCATCAGGAAAGTCCATTTCAGAACGAGGGGTGATGTTTAAACATTTTTGGATTGGTAGGAAACTGAAAGGACTGTAACTGAAGCCTCTCACTTTTCCTTACACGGTTTGCTCGGCTTTGTTTTAACTGAGGTAGAGTCCTTGCCCCCTTCAGAGTGTGTGCATGCATGTGTCATGTGAACACGGGTGTGTGCAGGTGCGTGTGGATGCGGAGGCCAGAGGAGGACAATGTGTGTCCTGCTTTGTCACTTTCTACTGTATTCCTCTGAAACAGTCTCTCACTGGAGCTGGAGCTAGGCTGGCCAGGAGCAGGCCTGGGAGATCCATCCCCATTCCCCACAGCACTGAGGTTACAGGCACATGCCCAGGGACATGTGGCTTTTACTTGGATACTCAGGACTCAAACTGAGGTCTTCATGCTTGTGAAGCAAATGCTCTTACTCACTGAGCCGTCTCTCCAGCCCCGAGGTGGAGGTTTTAGTTTATAAAATTTATTTTTATTATTTTAAAAATTACTCATTTTTTAAAGTTTCTGTGTGTTTGCCTGCATGTGGTCATGTGTGCCATGAGCATGCAGGAGCCCCCAGAGATCAGAAGAGACATCATATTTCCTGAAACGGAAGTCACAGGTGACTGGGAGCCAAATCCAGGTCCCCTGCAAGAATAGTAGACACTCTTAGTCACTGGGCCCAGACGCCATCCCTTGGGTCATTATTTTTAATTGTGTGTATGTGTGTGTAAATGTGCACTTGAGGGACTGAAGAGGCCAGAGGTGTCAGATACTCCAGGGCTGGAGTTACAGGGATTTGTGGGCCACTTGGTGTGGGTGCTCAAACTCTGGTCTGATGCAGAAGTAGTGCATACTTAACTAGTGACCTTTCTTTCTAGCCCCTAAGGTAGATTTTTTTTTAAAAACTTCACTCATATATCACATCCTGACCACAGTTTCACCTCCTTTGACTCTGCCTTGTTCCTCTCCCCCAAATACTCACTCCTCTTCCATTTCCCTTCAGAAAAGAGCAGACCTCCCAGAGACATCAGCTGAGCACAGCATAACAGTTGCAATAAGACTAGGCGCAGACCCTCATCTCAAGGCTGGGGGAGGCAACACAGTAGGAAGAAAAGGGTCCTGAGAGCAGGCAAAGGAGGCAGAGACACCCCAGTCCCACTGTTAGGAGTCCCACAAGAACACCAAGCTACACATCCACAGCATATATGCAGAGGACCTTCAGCAGACCCATGCAGGCTCCCTGATTGTCCATTCAGTCTCTGTGAGCCCCTATGAGCCCTCTTAGTTGATTCTGCAGGCCGTGTTAAGGTAGAGTTTTTAAATATCATCTTCAGCAGGTGGGATTTAACATCTGGGAAACTTATCAGTGAAAGAAATCCCAGTGTGAGCCCTTGAAAGCTTGGCCTGAAGGAGAGCACCTGGGTACCTGGGGGACAGAACTGAAAGGCTGATCAAAGTGAGTCTCTTATACTTTAGTTTTTGCTGCTTTTGGAGGTTGTAGATCATGTTGTGCTCTATTTCCCAGAAAGGTCTAGAATGGGTGGAATAACATCTAATGCCTTTCTGTAGGACATGTCCAGTGGACATAGGCAATGGGATGGGGTAGGGTAGAGACAAGTGACCACTTGAAATAGTCCTTGGTTTAAAGAACCTCAGAGCTAAGGTCACTGAACTAAAGAAAAATCATTGAAACTCAAACTGTGCTGTGCTCTGACTTCTAACATGAAAGTTTCATAGCACAGAAATGGCATGGTGTGGCTTGATCAAAGACGCCAATTGAGGAGGTAGGTCCTCAAACCACATCTTTGGTAACTGTCTTAGTTAGGGTTTCCACTGCTGTGAAGAGACACCATGGCCACAGTAACTCTTACAAAGGAAAACATTTAATTGGGGCTGGCTTACAGTTTCAGAGGTTTAGTCCATTATTGTCATGGCAGGAAGCAAGGCAGCATGCAGGCAGACATGGTGCTAGAGAAGGAGCTGAGAGTTCTACCTCTTGAGCTACAGGCAGCAGAAGGAGACTGTGTATCACACTGGGTGCAGCTTGAGCATGTAAGACCTCAAAGCCCGCCTCTACAGTGACACACTTCCTCCAACAAGGCCATGCCTATGGAGGAAGCATTCAAACACATGAGGCTGTGGGGGCCATTCCTATTCACACCACCACAGTAATGTTTATGTCAGTGTTTAAAGAGCAGGGACAGAGGCCTGTGTGATATAACCAAGCGAGTGTGACAGAGGTGTGGAACACTCCTAAGGAAGCAACAAAAACAAGCCCTTCATGACATCTTGCAGATGCATGTGGAGAAGGGTCTCCAGCTGAGCTTTGGTTATGGAAGACCTCAAGGCAGGAGGAGATGCCTGGAATCCATGTAGAACACCTCACTCAAGTTTTGTCTCTGCTGGCATCCTCACCATCTCCATGTTCTCCAGGCTCTGAGGAAGCAGGGATAAGCAGGATAGAGCTCTGCAGAAGAGGTTTCCAGGTTATAGTAAATGAGAAATGTACAAGTGAAATTTACATTATTGTGGTAGGAGTATATAAAATCTACAGAATGTTAAGGAACCCATCCAAAACACAGGAAACATAGAATAATCTAGACTGAAGGCAAGAATACTAATCAGCTCATTTTAGGACTGTTGGGGTATCTATAGACCCAAGCTTCCCCTTTGGAGTCTCTATCAAATTTTCCAGGCTAAGGGTAAGTGAAGTTTGCTAGATTGGGGAATGACTTTTCTCTGAGGTGCTAGTGTGTCCTGCAAATTTTCCAGGCTAAGGGTAAGTGAAGTTTGCTAGATTGGGGAATGACTTTTCTCTGAGGTGCCAGTGTGTCCTGCGCAGCATATACTGTTTATCAAAATGTTAGTTTTACAGAGTGTACTCTGTTTTGTTTGGTACATGAGGAGAAACCCTATTTTAAAAATCCCACTCTGCTCACTGCAGCTGTGGTTCCCTGCACAAGACCTGCTCAAGATCAAGCCAGTCAACACTTCAACATGGCTGAAGGCGGGATCATGAGGCCCCACATCTAGCTCAGGAGCTGCTGACAAGGGGGAAGGGGAGTCACTTGTTCTTCAGGGGTATGGTGGATATCTTAGGTTGTCCATGATGTGGGTAGTTGGCCCCACGTTGATGCTTATGCTGGAAACAGTAATTGGACACAGTGGGTTATAAATCCTTAGGTTATGTGTCCAAGAGAACGCGAACATGGTGGGGGATACGGGGGCTGGAGGGCATTGGAATTGGATATGACCAAGACACATACATGGGACAAAGTTGTCAAATAATTAGTCACAAATACTCTTTAGAAGAAAGAATGGAAGAGAAACGCTGTTTTTGTTTATGACCGCTCCCTTAGCTCTGGCAGGACAGCAATGAGTCGGCCACTTCATACTGACTCCACCGCTGGTTCATTTGCATGTGTAGGTGAGCTAAGTACTTCCTGAAGGCCTTCTGGTCCACAGCACTTACTGTCACACAAGAAAACAGCAAATATCCACAAACGATCTTGTAGAGATGTTATTGGCATTGTTAGGGTCAGAGTCTGAGCCCTGACATCACAAGAAACTCAGCCATTTGCTTCCAATGTGCCAATTAAGGACAAGTGATATCAAGGAGCAGAGAAAGAGATTTCTATATGGCCACATGGGGAAGAAATAAGGAGGCACGATGAACACTTTTATTCCTAGTCTGTCTTGAGGTCCTGACATCAGGTTTAGGTTTAAACAGAGGGCAAGGGGTATGTGTAACTAAACAGTCCTGGTCAAGGTGTGGTCCTGCCCATCACTGACCCATCACTGAATGGCAGCCTGTTCTGCCTGTTGTCAGAACTTTGTGCAGCCCCTTCCTGGGAGGCAAGACCTCTATCTCCTACCCATATGGCACCATGGCTTCTGGGGTTCCTTAGGAAATTATAACTCTTTGGGGTGTGTTATTTTAATAGGCAAATAGCTGAATGGAGGGATGCAAAGGTTTCTTTGGACTATTATCTCCTCTCCTGACGTGGTTATAAGGGGGCTTAATCAGTGAGACTTACTGAGTTCTAATGGGTTTCCATAAGAGTTCCTGTTCCAACAATGGCACTTTTCTTTTTTCTTGTTTGTGTGTGTGTGTACATGTGTATGAGGGTGAAAATGTGCTTATGTGTGCATGCCTGTGGAGGTCAGAGGCCAACACTGAACATCTTCCTCTATAACTCTCCACTGTATTTTTGAGACAGGATCTCTCTCTCTCTCTCTCTCTCTCTCTCTCTCTCTCTCTCTCTCTCTCTCTCTCTCCCTCTGTCTCTCTCTCTCTCTCTTTCTCTCTCTCTCTCAACCTAGAGCTCATTGATTTGGACGGCCTGACTGGCCATCCAGCCCCAGAGTTGTTCTTGTCACCACCTCCCCAATTACTGCCATGCCTAGCTTTTTATGTGAGGGCTGGGGAATTCGAGTTCAGGTCCTCATACTGACTAACAGGCTGGGGAATTCGAGTTCAGGTCCTCATGTTGACTAGCAGGCTGGGGAATTCGAGTTCAGGTCCTCACGCTGACTAACAGGCATTTTGTCAACTGCCCCATCTCTCCATCCTTTCTTTTCTCTTTTGTTTCTTTTTAGGACCAGGGACTAGAGAACTAAGCCTGTGAAGAGCTGTCCCAGACACCTTGGCTTGTTCTGGTCCTGTTCTGAGGGCCACTTAGCCTCTACCACCGGTGTACTGGATCGTGGGCTATTGACGCTTTCAGAGGAAGGAGAAGGGAGTGAGTTCTTTATGGTTGTGTTGGTTTCATGTCAGCTGATCCTCACACCCAGCTCTAACACTCCTCTACACCCACTCAGCTCCCCCACTGCTTGCCAGACAAAATAAAATAAAAACAAAATCACCAAAGAGTCTAGAAAATTGAAAGAGAAGTAAAGGATAAAGAAGAGTGGCGGGGGCTTTGACATCAATCTCACTCTCTCAGTGGGGACTTTATTTTCTGCTTCCTGTATTGAAAAAAATATTTGATTTAAACTGGGCTTGTTACAGATTCTAGAGAAGTGGGAATGTAGTTTCTAACCTCATGCTTTGTGTAACAAAGGTTCGTAGTCACAAAACTACAGAGAACCTAGGGCATTGGGAAGAACTGGGTTTTTATTGAAATATATAATGATTACCAAAGATATGGTTTAGTTCAGGAAAATGTAAATGCCAGTGTCTTAGTTGCTGTGATAAAAAACCATGACCAAAGGCAAAGGGTTTATTTGAGATTACAACTCTCAGGTCTGTAGCTTCAGTTTTCCTGCCGGGCCCACAGTCAGGACAAATCTGTCACCCGCCAGTCCCACAGCCGCTCAGACCCAACCAAGTAAACACAGAGACTTATATTGCTTACAAACTGTATGGCCGTGGCAGGCTTCTTGCTAACTGTTCTTATATCTTAAATTAATCCATTTCTATAAATCTATACCTTGCCACATGACTCGTGGCTTACCGGCATCTTCACATGCTGTTTGTCATGGTGGCGGCTGGCAGTGTCTCCTCAGCCTTCCACTTCCCAGAATTCTCTCCTCCTTGTCCCGCCTATACTTCTTCCTGCCTGACCACTGGCCAATCAGTGTTTTATTCATTGACCAATAAGCAACATGTTTGACATACAGACCATCCCACAGTAGATGTAACCAACTGCCTTATTAAATAAGAGACACAGAGCCAATGTAAAGATGAAAGCCAAAGAGGTCAGAGCTAAGAGTCTTACCCGCTTTCCGCCAGCTAGCCTCTCCCGCCAAGAGACCTCTCCGAAAAGGGGCTACTTCCTGTGCGTTTGACTTTAAATAAGAGTTCTGTTCTTCCTTCTCATTGGTTGTAAACCCAACTACGTGACTGCCTCGTAACTACCTCTCTATACAGACCTCCAAGTCTTCTATGGTTGGTATTGAGATTAAGGGCGTGTGTCTCCAATGCTGGCTGTATCCTTGAACACACAGAGATCTACCTAGTTTAGCCTGCCGAGTGCTGGGATTAAAGGCGTGCACCCACCACCGCCCTGGCTTTCGCTATGGCTTGCTGATAGCTCTGACCCCTAGGCAACTTTATTTATTAACATACAAATAAAATCACATTTCAGCACAAATAGAATACCACTATATTTCCCCCTTTCTAATTTAATAAAAAGAGAAAAAAAAAGAAAGTTGTACCTAATATAAGAAAAACTATATACAAAAGTACAATAACTATATACAATATATACAAGTGATGAATACCTAAACAATGTCTAGTCCATTTGTATTTGACAAATTCAGAGAAAATAATTCCATTACTTATCCTATTTTGGCAAGTCCAAAATGTACCTAATTCCTTTCTATCCTAACTAATCTTCAACTATAATTAATTAATCTTTAAATATAACTAACTAAACTTCAACTATAACTAACTAATCTTCAACTCCCTCAGAGACCCAAGAAGGAAATAATACCTAACAAAAATAAAAACAGGAAGTGCATGCAAACAGCTTCCAAAAAATTGTGAGTTGACAGAAACAGCCAGCCGCCTGGACAGTCACCTGAGGTTTCTCCGCAGTGTTGGGGCATCATCTTCAGCCTATAGGCTTAGCGTATCTGACAGACTCATTTGTGAAGTAGGACGTACACAAGGTCAACAGTTCAACCTCACCTTGGGTGAGAGCAGTCCATGTACCAGAAATACCTGAATTCCACTAGTGTCATGTCCTGATTCAGGATTTTAAATTCTGGAAATTGTTGATGGTTTTTTAATTCAGCTGTCCATTCTTCTTGACCGTGTATGTGTGGCTTCATCTCAGCATCCCGTTCTTCTCCACATCCCTCTATTAAATGCCAGTCTGCTATTGAGAGGCGTGAGCTTAGTTACTCTTCAAGAATAACTGTTTCAGCTGCTGTTCCATTGCACATCAGAAGCCATCGGCTCACTGCCTGTTCAGCTGCCTTCGAAGAAAAGGGCACTGTACCTTTCCCGGATTGCAAAGGCCACTTCAGGGATGGTGCCATATTGTCCTGGCCTCAGAAGATACCTTTTGATAAAGCCATAACCACACTTGTTTTGGCAAGAATCAGTAGTCCTTTGTTTCATGTTCTGTCTGTCCATTTTGTCCTGTTGTCAGCAGTAGATTCGAGGATACTTTGTTGTCCAGTGGCTAACATTTGCCACAATGAAAGTTAACTCCATATGCAGTTTCTTCAATGCCCATATTCTCTCTGAAGTAGATTGGTACTGCCAGGAGCCGACATGTCTCATAGTCATAACAAAAAAGAAAAATTTTCTAAGTTATTAAAACATTTTAAATGCCATATTCTGTAGATCTCTGAAGGGTTTGAAGATGACCTGTCTATCTA
>CABHPR010147004.1:2849-15701 GCA_902168415.1 Peromyscus melanophrys
GGGGGGGTGGATGTATAGGTGTGTGAGTGGGTGGGTTGATGGGTGGGTGAGTGGGTGGTGGACAGGTAGGCTAGTCAGGTGATGAACTGATTTGGTTTGTGTTGTGTGATTATTTTGTTTGTGGTGTGACAAATAAAGCTTGCCTGGAGATCAGAGAGCAGAGTTAGCCACTAGTTAACCATAGAGACCAGGCAGTGGTGGCACACACCTTTAATCCCAGCACTTGGGAGGAGGAAGCAGGAAGATCAGGAGTTCAAGGCCACCCTGAGCTACATGAGATTGATTCGGTCTAAAAGAGAAATAGAGCTGGATGTTGGTTGCTCACACCTTTGATCTCTGCACTTGGGATCTCATGTTTTTGATCCCAGTATTTGGGAGGCTCATGCTTTTGATCCCAGTACATGGGAGGTAGAGACAGGAATATAAGGCCGGTGGAGATAGGATCTCCAGCCCATTCAGTCTGAGGATTCGTAGAGACAGGATCAAGCCCCTTTTGGTCTGAGATTTTGTAGAGGTAAGAAGTGACTGTGGTTGCTGCTCTGCTTCTTTTTCAGCTTTCACCATAATAGCTGACTCCTAGTTTTGACTGTTAAGATTAATTAGGATCACACATCAGGTTTGTTTTATTTAAACAACCAGTGCTGTGTCACATCTCAACCAAGCCATGAACTATTAAAAAAGAGCTTTGAGAGAGTTGGCCTTGCCGGCTGCCCTTGAGCTTGCCCCGCAGAAGGGTCTGCGGAGCGAGCATAGCCAGGTACAGCCATGGCCCAGCGGCTCCTCCAGGCCTATGGTGACATCGGTGACAGCACTCATTGTCACCGCAAGACCTACATCACTACTGCATTAGGCGGCCTCACAGACGCAATAGGCTCAGCTTACAGCGTCTACGCAACCCGGCAGATTCCCACCTGGAAGCAGGGGCCCCGGGCTGGCCGGTACACAAGCATGGCGGCTGCTGTCGGAGCTATGTTTGGTCTAGCCACCTATGTCGGTGTCCAGGTCCGCGAGAAGTCAGATGACCCCCTGAACTACTTCATCGGAGTCTGCGGGGCCTGACCCTGGGAGCGTGTGCTCACAGATATGGGACTGTAGCTGTTGACTGCATATACATGGGCACCGGGGCAACCCTGTTCAAGATTGGCAAGCTGGAAGGCTGGGAATTCTTTGCCATCCCCAAAGTGTGAGCAGAACCCCCTGTGGCAAATAAACACTGTGTGTCCCTTTGCCCACAAAAAGAAAAAGATAAAAGAAAAAGAAAAAGAGCTTTGAGACATGCCCTGGTGGTCTGCCCTGGTGCCGAGGAGAACGCACAGCCCTGCCCAACTATTATGGTAAGCAAATGTATGGTGTGGTATGGAAGAGAGAGAGGCAGAATGGTTCATATGTCCTGTGGATAGAGGCAGAACTGAAGAGGTGAAAGTACAGGCTGAGGTGGGGTGGGGGTGCTTGCCACCTGCGGCCATGGTGATTACTGGGCCGGGGTTACTTACTGCTGAGGCTCATGTCTGGGTCTATGGCCTTGCTGCAGCTATGATCTGTGTTGATAACCTATGGCTCCTGATAACACCAAAGGCCAGAGGATAGGGCTACACAGAGTTGGCTCCACCCCTCATTGGCTGCAATACCAGGGAGACTGGCCCTGCCCTTCACCAACTGCAGCACTAGAGAAAGCAGGCCCTATACCTTGCTTGGGCAAGACAACAGAGTTGACCCTGTTGGAGGGGTATGGATGAGTTGGCCCTGAGAGCATGAGAGTGGCAGAGTGGGTCCCTTCCCCTCGTCTGCCATGTGATGGCATGGGTGACGGAAAATTGCCCTCCCCCCACCTCTCGACACCTGTGACAGGCTGGCAAGCTGACCCACCTCTCACCAGCTGCAGCACTCAGAAGAATGAGCCCTATACCCCACCTGGGCATCACAGTACAGCTGACCCTGTAGATAGGGGCATGGGTGACCTGGCCGCCCAAGAAGAAAATGTGAGTGTGGGAGATCTGGCCTCTCCTGTTATCTGACATATGGTGGCATGGTGAGGAAAATGTACCCCCCCACCCTATGCCACCCGTGAAAGGAGGGAGAGCTGGCCCTAAAGTCATGAGTGCAGGAGATTAGGCCCTGCCCATCACCAGCTGCAGCACTTGGGAGAGCAGGCCCTGCACCTCACCTGGGCAGCACAGTAGAGCTGACTCTATTGACAGAAGTGTGGGTGAACTGGCCCTGAGGGTGTGAGAGTGGGATAGCTGGCCATAACCCCTATTCTTCCATGTGATGGTGAGGGTGAGGGAAAGATGACCCCCCTTGTCCCTGCCATCTGTGGTGGGCAAGGGAGCTGACCCTCCCCCTTACCAGCTGCAGCACTTAGGAAAGTGGACCCTTTACCTCACCTGGGCAGCACAGTAGAGCTGACCCTGTTGATGGGATTCAGATGAACCAATGACCTAGGGCAACAACAGGATATCCAAGAGGAGTCCCAGTGAGGGCCCAGTATCAGTAGTGCAGCAGAAACTAGAGGCCTCGAATCAGACCAATGATTCATTGCAATGAACACTTGCAAGTAAAGATGTATGACTAAAGGGTATATTGTGTGACTCACTGTGTCACATACAACTTCCATGACAAGATCTTTCTTTCTTTCCTTTTCTTTCTTTTTTTCTTTTCTTTTTCCTTAAATTTTATTTTATTTTATTTTGTTGAGGAAGTTGCAAGAGCAGAGGGTGGATGCAATGGGTTGGGGAGATGAATGGAATCAAGATACGTGATGTGAAAGACACAAAGAATAAATAAATAAACAAATAAATAAATAAGAAGGCATTGAGGGAATAGTTGCTAATAAAGTAGTTAAGTATCCTGAAACAACCCTGTGTCTTCCCCTTAAGAAGATGAGCAGAATCTTGAAGATGACTTACTTAACCTTCTATTGCTGTCTTGTTCTGAACCAATTCATTTTTCCAACTGTCAAGTCAGATGGATTCCTCTAAAAGTAAATAGAACTGGACTACCTGTATTACACTTCTTTTTCCCCTTCCTAGGAACAGTTTTCCTTTACTAGTCACACAGCTAATTATTCATCCTGGAAGATTGTGGGTCTAATCCAAATAGAAGAAATCCATGTTTACTGTATCAACACTGAGAGGAAAAAGCTTCAGCACTGAAGCTCAGGAATGTGGCTGGTAGCTGACCAGGTTAGTTCTTGTGTCTTAGTTAGGGTTTCTATTGCAGTGATGAAACACCATGACCAAAAAGCAAGTTAGGGAGGAATGGGATTATTTGGCTTACATTTCCATATCACTGTTCATCAATTAAAGGAAGTCAGGACATACATTATAACAGGGCAGGAACCTGGAGGCAGGTGCTGATGTAAAGACCATGGAGAGATGCTGCTTTTCTGGCTTACTCCTCATGGTTTGCTCAGCCTGCTTTCATACAGAACCCAGAACTGCTAGTCCAGGATACTACTGTTCACAATGGGCTGGAGCCACCCCACTTTAATTACTAATTAAGAAAATGCTCTACAGGCTAGTGCACAGCCCCATCTTATGGAAGCATTTTCATAATTGAGGTTCCCTCCTCTAAGATAACTATAGTTTGTGTCAGGATGACATAAATCTAGCCAGCACATCCTGCATTCTTGGGGATGCTGAGGGGTGGAGCATAGATCTAGAGTTAAGACTACTGGACAGGGCCATCTTTCATTACTTTGGGGATTTCTGTAGATAATTTCAAGAGCATATGGAAAAGAAAACTGTTAATGGCCATTTTCAGAACACAGTATACTGAAAAGGAACAAGAACTTCTCCATTGTCCTGCCTCCATCTGCTCTTTGTGTTCCTTACTAGCAGAAGCTAACAGTGAACCATTGTCACATGACAGTGGGTTAGGGGTTCTGTACCAGTATATAAGAATAAATCCTTCAAAGGCAGGACTTGAGATGATAGGCAGGACTTACATGGCTGGCACATAGAATAAAGAGAAATCTTTCCTGATGCTTACAGTAGACCAAAGTAAGTTCTGTGCACATTCTCACAATGATGTTGATCCTCCAATCTCTGACACTACCACCCATTAGTTACTAGTCTGCCCTAGTAATCATGGTTAAAGAAGACAGAGACTGTGTCTAATATACTAGTCAGTGTCTTCTAATATGCTTGTCACCCATAGATATGTCTGGATATAACTGGTGGCTGTGTGTTAAATGTACCAGACATTTCATCAACCATTGAGGTATGAGACGATTAAAGGCAATTCTTTCTCTCTAAGAAAGAATCTCTCGGCTACAAAATATGAGCTATGTATAATTCTTGGCAAATTAGGAACACTGCCAATATGGACTTTATTTTATAGTATTTGTTAATCAATTTTTAATTAATTTAACATGTCACACATGTAAAAAAATGAAAAGCATTCATAGAAGAGCTAAGAAACTAAAATCATAGTGTCCTTAGGAGTTTGATAAAATTGCATAAGAATTTAGTGCACCAGTTCATAAAACACACACATTAAAACAATGACCATTTTCCTATTTCACACTCAACCTAGGACAAGCTCATGCTTATTCCCATGTGATCAACTGCCCCAATCTCAGCTCTTTAGCTCAGCAAGCGAGAGTATATGCAGAGGGGCCCCTACCTGTCACATCTAAATCATGGAATACATACCTCTTCCCTGGGAATTTTAAATGTCCCATTAACATAGTCTTAACTTCTATTTATGGGTGTTCTATTTTGTTCTGTAAATCATTTATCTCTTTTACCTAAAGTACAAAACATCTTAGTTCCTGGGGCTCTCTGAAACACTATGACCCTACTCTACATTCTAAGACTTTGAATCTTTAATTGTAAATGTTTTTATGCAATGATTAACTAGAAAACTACTTGTGATCTTATTTGGTGCAACTACAGAAAGGATTATTTGAGGTAAACTAAAAGACAATAGCCATATTTGCTGATTTGTGTATTTCTCTTTAGTATTCATGTATTTCTCTGTTTCTCACTGTAATAGGATATTCAATGTCCAGCTGCTAAAGGACACACTATAGATGAGTCGGTGGTAAAGAGGATAATGAAACATACACTACATAATGAAAAAGTCAAAAGCAGGGAAACTATACTGGAGAGAAAAGGAACCAGCAAGGGCTAGGGACGGGAACACAGGGGAGGGCATTGGGAGAGGAAGTCAAATCAGAACAAAGTATAACCATATAGTAGGAAAATGCCATAATAAAACTCATTATTTTATAAGCTAATATAAACGTTAAAACAGTAGATACAAGCCAGTCATGGTAGGAAAAAAATAAACATAGTGGTGGCGCACGCCTTTAATCTCAGCACTCCGGAGGCAGAGAAAAGCTACACAGAGAAACCCTGTCTCGAAAAACCAAAAAAAAAAAAAAAAAAAAAAACATAGAATGTGTAACATCATATTATTTACTTGGTAGAGTAACATAATTTTCTTGATGCAAAGTTAGATAAGAAAAGCTGGCTAGGGCAAAATTTATTCTCCACAGGAAGTAAATGAAGCAGGCTCCCTGAACAGATCTGCAGAGGAGTACAGAAGGGAAGACACCCAGTCAGGATCCCTTTATCCTGTCATGTTGGAAGGTTTTTCCACACTCTTTCTTAGAAATCCTAACTAGAAACACCATTTTCCACTTTTTTTGTTGTTCTCCCTGAAACCCAGCAAGCGTGCGCGCACAGGCACGCACACACACACACACACACACACACACAGAGCCATTTCTGCTGTTGCTGCCAGAATCAATACTCTGCATATGCAAGATGAAAACAAACTGAAATCTAGGAAAATACACTACTACACTTCTTGTCAAGGTTAAAGTAAGACTCAGTGTTACTAATGCAGGGGCTCCTGAGTGTACAGCAGGAAATGTAAGTTTTGCTTCCCAGCCAAACTAGGGAAATAGAGACTTTAAGGTTCCTTCCCTCAATTGTGGGAGGACTATGGGCACAGAAAGGCTAAGCTCTCACTGTTTCTTATAGACCCAGGAGAATTTCTACCTTATTCCAGGATGGCAGATGACCTACATGTGGCCCACTACACCATTAAGCACTTGAGATATAGCTCAATCAAACTCAGGTGTGCCGTAAGTGTAAAATATACATGTGAATAAATAAGAAAGGCATCTCACTCATGTTTATTAATAGGTCCTGAAATATTTTCAGAATGTTGAATTAATAGAGCTTTATGCATGTTAGAAAAGCTATCTATTACTAAGCTACATCCACAACTCATATTTTTTTGAGAAAGGATCTCACTGTGTGCTTCAGTCTAGCTTGAATTCATCATGTGGCTCAGGTGAGCCTCAAACACACAGTCCTCCTGCCCTGCCCTCCTAAATGTCGAAATTGTAGGCATATACTATGGGGCTTAAATACCTCTTCAATATTACCTTTTCTGTTTTCTCTAACACTGCTATTTAGAAAGTTTTAATGATGTATAGTTTGTATGTATGGCTCACATTCTATTTCTACTGGACAACATCTGTTTACATAGTTGTCTATCATTTAGGTGGAGAACCTCAAGGCTGGGGCTGACTAACAGACAGAGGGAGGCATTGTTTAGTCCTACCTCCATCCAGGACTAAGTCTGATAGAATGAGATATCCATGGGATCTAAATCTTCTTTTAATTCAAGTAACAAAGCAAATAGTTGGATGTCATGGTAGACAGCCACAGAGTTCAGAAACTGTCCCCTATCATAGAGGAATAGACATTTACCCATAGAGGACAGTATCTGAGAGAAAGATTTGGCTAGCTCACCAGGGTTACCCAAGATTATTTATCTTCACAAAGATTGCATTCAGATACTATAACCAAAAGGTATGAACAAGACAGAATTTTTAAATTACTTCTTTGTCTTAGGTTTCTATTGCTGAGATGAAACACCACGACCAAAATGAAGTTGAGGAGGAAACTAACTTACTTCAGCTTACACTTCCAGGTAACAGTCCATCACTGAGAGAAGTCAGGGCAGGAACTCAAACAGGGCAGAAACCTGGAGGCAGGAGCTGATGCATAGGCCATGGAAGGGTACTGCTTACTGGCTTGCTCAGCCTGCTTTCTTACAGAACCCAGAACTACCAGTCCAAGGATTGTGGGAGCCTGTTTCCAGGTTCCCTGTGGCTTTACCCAGCAGGTGTCTGAAATGGTCTGCACTTGGCTGTGCTCAGGGAGGAGGTCTTTTGCTCCACCCCTTGCCTCTATATAAATACGCTGGGGCAGAGACAGTCAGGGCCCGTTGGAATAGGTTCCAGGCCCTCTTGAGGCTATCCTTTATTTTCTATCTGTTTATCTCCACAATCTAAATCATTCTATCTAATATTTCCTGCTGCTCACACTCAAGAAAACTCTGGGGAGCTATGGGGTTGGTGGGTAAACACCCGGCAAAGGATGACACCACCCACAATGGGCTGGGCCCTCTCCCAGCAATAACTAATTAAGAAAATGACTTACAACCACATCTTATGAAGGCATTTTCTCAATTTGGGTTTACTTCTTTCAGATACCTCTAGCTTGTGTCAAGTTGACATAAAACTAGCCAGCACACTCTTCATTTGGGTTACTGAGGCAGGGAATGCAGAGGCTAGCACTTCCCTTTTGGTGACTTGGAAGACCTAATAAACTCTGGTAACTCTGAAGTTTCTAATGTGATAAATAGTAGTATCCACCCATACTGTTTTTAAAGTATAGGTCCTGGGTCACTTTTGATCTTCTCACAGAACCTCTTTTTCTTCCTTTTGGTTTTCAGGGGTTTCTCTACGTAGCCCTGGCTGTCCTGTAGCCCTGGCTGTCCTGGAACTTGCCCTGTAGATCAGACTGGCCTCACATTCAGAGTTTGTTCGCCTCTTCCTTCCAAGTGCTTGGGACCATGGCATCTTTGTTGTGATTAAAGGTATTTATAAAGAACTTATGATCCAGTACCTATTATTTCTTTTCTTTTTCTTTCTTTCTTTTTTTTTTTTTTTTTTTTTTTTTTTTTTTTTTTTTTTTTTTTTTTTGAGATCCACTATATAACTCTGGCTGTCCTGGAACTCACTATGTAGAGCAAGCTAGCCTTGAACCCACAGAAGTCCACCTGCCTCTGCCTCCCAAGCACTGGGATTAAAGGCAAGCACCACTACACCCAGAAAGCTACTATTTCTAAAATGTATCATTAGCACTTTACCCAGGTTTGGGATAATGATTATTATTGATTTTAAAAGATGAGAAAATGGGGACTGGGGACATTGCTCAGCAGTTAACAGTACCTGCTGTTCTTCCAGAAGACTGGAATGCAGTTCCCAGCACCCTAATCAAGCAGCTCACAACTGCCTGTGACTCCAATTCTGGGGGAGATCTAATACCTCCTTCTGTCTTCCTCTGGTATTCATACACATACATACACATAGACACACAGACATGAATAAAATAAAAGCACATCGCTTTTAAGGGCTAAAAAATGGAATCCTGAACAGGGTTTAAATCTCTGGAACTAAAAGATTTACAACATTTGTAAGTAACTTTCTTGTCTTTTTTTGTGATCTGTATATACTTTGGGCTAGGACTATGCAGCCCCATCAATAACATAATCCTGTGCAGAAACTCAAACACAGACTTTGAGAAAAGCATCACAGCACATGAAATAGTACAGTGCAAGCAGCTATATATTCTTTCCTTAACCTCCTGTTTCCACTTAGTAAACAAAAATATATCCAATAAGCACTGGAATTTGTTTTTTTGAATATTTGATTTGTATTAGTTTCCTGTTTCTGTTGTAACAAATCACTGACTGTATGGTTTAGCAGAAGATGCATGTATCATTCTCTTACAGTTCAGGATATCAGAACTTCAAATTCAAGTCCACTGAGCTAACTTTAAGGCGTTAACAAAACTGTGTTTCTTCTGGAGGCTCTGAATTGGTTTCTTTCCCTTTTCCAGCTTCTAGTGGCCAACTGTATACCTCAGACTGTAGCTCCTCCCTCTGCCTTCAGAGTACTCCACTTCAATGCCTACTTCCATCATCACCTCTCTTTCTCCCTGATTCTGGGAACTACTGCCACTCCCTTATCCACACAGCCCACATGGACCATTCCCCATCAATAGATCCTGAACTTAATCACACCAGCAAGGAGCCTGTGTCATATATACTAACACTCACAATTCTAAAGAGGGAGAGTGGGATCATCAGAAAGCCTATCACAAATTCCAAAACAAATATTTTAATATATTAATTAACAGATGGTTATTGATATAAGACACTGAAATTAAGCTGAAAGTCTCTAGTAGCCATAATACATTAGAATACAATTTACCATTCAGAGAAACATTAAGCTCAGCTCTAATAAAGCCACTTCCACCACAGGCTTTACTGCAACCCCCTGCTCTCTTCCTGTACTAACCTTTCCCTGTCTCCCACAAGCTCCCAGTAAAGCACAAGCTGCTTTTGTTTGTTTTGTGGTTTTTGAGATAGTGTCCTACAGTGTAACCTTGGCTGGCTTAGAACTCACAGTGTAGACCAGGCTAGTCTCTAACTTACAAGCATCTAACTGTCCCTGCTGGGTGCTGGAATTACACACACCCTGAGTGTACATTCTCTTTCTGTACCAGTTATTTGCATTGTCCTACATGGTCAGCTTGTGTCCTCCTTACCCCTGACACTCTGTTTCTCTCATCTCTATCATGATTCATCTCTTATGATATGAAATGCCTTCTGGCTCCCATTTGAGTGTCTTTGAAAGCTGACAACAACTCTTGATACTTCTTTAATTCTTTATGGTACTTAACATGACTTAGCATGTCCTCAGTGAGCATCCATGCTTCCTGGCTCATCACCTAGTATGTGACACAGATACAGATGAGCAACCTCCTCTTGACTGAGTAACAGGGATCAGACTTTCCCTCTCATTTTAAATAGCTAGAAAGCCATACAAAACACAGGAAATAACAATATTTAGGCAGTTTTATGCAGGCCTGTGACATACAGCAGGAAGTACTTTCTAAATCCCTGGTGGAAGCCTAAGAATTTAGCTGAGCTGAAAACATAGAGATCTAAGTTAGTGAGGACAAGGTAAATGGAATTCACAAGAAAAGAGGATGCTATAAGATGGCTCCTCAAATCTGCAGATTTAAAGCCTCACCCTCAGGTTTAATGATACATGCCCTTAATCTCAAGAGGCTGAGGCAAAAAGATTGCAATTTTGAGCCCAACCTAGGCTACTGTGTTCTAAAAACAAACTCCTGGGGCTGAGGAGATGCTCAGTAGGAAGTGATTGCTGTGAATGAGGACCTAAGTTCAGATCCCCAGCACCCACATAAAAGCAGGGCACAGCAAAGAGTGCCTCTAAACCCAGTGCTGGGAGGCAGAAAGAGAGTGATACTGGCCACTCACCCCATCTAGCCAATAGTGAGTTCTAGGTTCAATGAGAAACCCTGTCTCAAAAATAAGGTGCAGAGCAACAGAGATGTTAACCTCTGACATCCACATCCACACATACATCCACACACCCCTCCAATCCTCATCTGAGAACTGATCCCTGCAGGAAACAAAATTATCCAAGGGAAAGGAACACACACTGAGAAAGCTGTGAGGGTGGGGAGTAATTTACATACTCAGTAACCAGAGTGAAGAGACACCTTAAAATCTGAAATCCACCCCAGAAAAGCATTGGAATGGGGACCGAATTATGTTCGACAAAAGACTGTTCTAGACTCTACCCAACAAAGCTTAAAAAACAGCCTTTAAATAATAAGCTGGTTATAAGCAACTGCATTCTAGAACCCAATTTAACACTATTTAAAGAAACACAACAACAAAATCCAGCACCCAACATCATCACATCATTTGCAATGACCAATATAACTAACATTCTGTTACAATTTACCACACAAAAGGAGCAGGAAATATGATCCATAATAAAGATCAATTAACCCAGGATAGTCTCACAAATAACAGAAGTCACAGAATTATTAAAGATGTTGAAACAGTTATATTATGTTTCTTATTTCCAAGAATATAGTCAGAAAACTGAATACAATTTAGGCAGAAGGAAAGATACAAAATAGCTCATACAGGCACTTTGTGTATCAAAAACACAACATCTAAAATGAAAACACACTGGGTGAGTATAAAAGGATGCTGCTGTAATTATCAATGTACCATTCAAACCATTAACCATAAGTCATTGGACCATCTTTGTACATGGAGACAAAAAATGTACAGTGGTGAACAGAAAGGGAAAAACATTTTGTCTGTGATATTTTTTAACTGGGAGGTTCAGAACATCACCATTGTGCCATGAAACTTAGGCAATGCAGTTTCACATACATGGATGTTACAAATGATTGAGGCATGTTAGAATCCATGAGTTTAATTAAAGATATGATGTGAACAAAGAGTGTCCATTAGACAAGAATTTGGTCTTGGCAAGGGATATTTGCATCAATTTGCTTAATTAGATCAGTACTTTTAAAACAATTTGTATAGCATAGGATTAAAGGGCTGAATTTCAAAGGATTGAGCAGAAGCCACAATCATGGTTTTAAACAAATCATCTGCAAAAAATTGTAGGCTGAAAATAGCAATTAACAGCCCACAGAAAAAATTTTAATGGGGACCATTTCTATCAATTGAATAACCATGTATAATATGGCTTTGCCTGAATCACTGATAAGTTAACCTTCACCATATTTTTCAGAGTGAGAACAAACTATCCCTCTCATTTATTTCAGGACTTATGGACTTCAAATAAAAATTGATCTCAGGTGCAGAACCATTGTGTGTTATTTTAGTTGGGGAGGGGATAATGGGAGACAGAGATGATAAACCTTCTACCTTCTCATGCTTCTGGTGCTTCTAAGCCATCTGCTTGTGGATATACAGAATCAGTCCCTGAACACATACTTGGTACATTCACTTTCACTTACAGATTTAATTCAAAACTCCTTAGAAAATACATTTCATAAATTCCAGAGCAAATACCTTGATTACTAGCCCTGCTGGTTCCTCTTCCCAAAACAGGAAAAGGGTATTTAGAAGGGAAATAATTCCATGAAGAAGGTAAATTTTTAAATTTTTAGCTTAAAATAAATTACCCACTTTCATTTATAGCAAACTTGCTTGAAAGATTTTCGGAGAACGGTGACCAGCCTTGCATTAGCTGGCATTTTATCAAGTGTGCTGGCTAGTCTTGTGTCAACTTGACACACAAACTAGAGTTATCTGAAAGGAGGGAAATTTAATTGAAAAACTGCCTCTATAACATCCAGCTGGAAGGCATTTTCTTAATTAGTTATTGATGGAGGAGAGACCAGCCCACTGTGGGTGGTGTCATCCCTGGGCTGGTGGTTCTGGGCTCTATGAGAAAGCAGGCTGAACAAGACAGGCAGAGCAAGCCAGTCAGCAGCTCCCCTCCATGGCCTCTGCATCAGCTCCTGCCTCCAGGTTCCTGCCCTTGTTGAGTTCCTGTCCTGACTTCCTTCAGTGATGAACAGCAATGCTGAAGTGTAAGCCAAATAAACCCTTTCCTCCCCAACTTGCTTTTGGTCATGGTATTTCTTCCCAGCAACAGAAACCCTGAGACAACCTCTTTGTACCTCACAGATGTGCCAGTTTGTTGTCACTGAACATCTCCAAGATCCTAATATGTCTCACCCAGAGGAACTCCACTTAAAAATAAATATACATTTTTAATAATCCCAATTATCCCCCACAATGCTCCCAGTGTGGATACTGTTCCTCAAGGAGACAGCCATAGGACTTACAACGAAAATTACAGTGATGCTGAGAAATCCTCTCCCTCCAAATGAAGCACATGAAATTGAATAACTAGCAGCATAGAATTTCCTTGGCCAAAAAAAAAAA
>CABHPR010147005.1:0-11368 GCA_902168415.1 Peromyscus melanophrys
AAAAAAAAAAGAAAGAAAAGAAAAGAAAAAAATGTTCCCCGTAATTTTCATAATACAGCAATGTTGATGCAGTCAGCAGCTGCTGCTTTACATGGGGTATGCAGAGGAAAGCCAAAGGCAAGGAAGCTGAGCCAAGAATCGGCAGCTCTCTGAGAGTTTAAGTCCTTCACAAGTCCATGATCAAAGAGGGCCCTTAGCTCCAGCTCCTCTTAAAGCATCGTAGGCTGTCATGTGTGTCTATTTGAGAAGCGTTTCCACTAGAGAAATGCTCCTTGCTTTCAAAAACTGTGGCCCATTTTCTTTTACTCCAATTCTTCCTTTTTATTGCATTTTTGGTGCTTCTGGTTTCCTCATATTCCCCATCTATTTTTTTTTTTCCATTCCCACTGCCACTGCTAACTTCAGGTCAATTGTACTTCAAGTTTTTCTTTTCTTTTCTTTCTTTTTGTCTTTAACTAAAGCAACCTGTAACTCATTTTTCCACTTCCAGTATATCTGCTTTTTTGTCCCTGTTCCACCTGTAAGTAATTACCACCAACTCAGTGGCTTAAAACAACAGAAATTTATTGTCTTCACAGTTGTAGGGGTCTGAAATCAGCAATGGGTTTCACTGAGGAAAATATAAGATGTTGATGGGGCTGTGTTCCTCTTGAGGTTCCTGGGGGTGCGGGGGAGGAAGTCACTCTTTCCCACTCTTTCAAGCTTCTGAAGGCCACTCAAAATTCCTCATTAGAAAAGCCAACGACATAGAGAGGATTCACCCACAGGTGGCCACCTCTCCAGTTATTGTACATCTTCTACTACTTCTGTGAAGACTTGGGATACTGTTGTAAGCACCTGGGCAATCTGGGAAACTCATCATCTATGTCTTAATCCAGTCTATAAATTTTCTTTTGCCAAATGAGGTAATATGCGCAGGCTCTGACAATTAGAATATGGACACATTTGTTCATTGCTTTGCTTCTTATCAATGACCCCTGCTGACCTTTAGATCCATATGTCTTGCTCAGCCATATACAGTGTTCCTTTAGTAATTTTGCAAGGAAATAGAAACAAACTACATGTCCTTCTGATGATGGATAGCGAATATGCTACCTATATACAGTGGAATGCTAATCAGCAGTAAAATAATAATAATAATAATAATAATAATAATATCATGCAATTTTCCACTAAACAGTTAGAATTAGAAAATATACTGAATGAAGCAGCATAGACCCAGAAAACACTGCATGTTCTCTTTTTTAGGATGCATGGATCCTAGCTACAAACCTTTAGAGGTGAGTATGTAACCTAGAGTACAAGAAACCAGAAATTAAAAGCTAACACCCTGTTGCTGAAGACACCACACACTTTGGACAGAAGACTTGGGGGAATTAAGTTGGAAGTAACCTGGAAGACTCCTCCCTGTGAACTAGCTCTCAGTACCTTAAAAAAAGCTATGTAAAGAGAGATAATGAATCACTAGGGCTATCCAACCATGACCCCTATGAATTACAGCAAAAACCTTAATAGCAAGATATCCCCAAAAGATGCAATAGTGGCACTTATAATCTTATAGCCATTTAATTGGACTTAAGGCCCATTCAATAGGAGAGAATTCCATGCCAGATACTGTAATCCTATCTCACCCCTGATTGTTGGTGAAGCCATGACCCTGGAAGAGAAATTAGTACTGTCATTCACCTTTTCTAACTGCTCTGAATACCTATCCTTATACACACAGATAAGTGTATCTCTCAACCCCCAGCAAAGAAGCTTCTTTATGCAGTATATGGAGATCGTTGCAGAAATCCATAGCTGCTAAAACACAGAGGACAACTGACTACTGGGTACCTAGCCCCAGTTGATACATTTACAACACGAGTCTCAGGGACCATTGAAGAAGACGGGGTAGAAAGATTGTAAAGGCCAGAAGTCCAGGATGTCTCCTGTGAGCGTGTCTTCTGTTTATGACAGAGAAGCTACACTCAGGTATCTCAATAACATGGCTGTCTAAAAATCAGAATTTCAAAATGACAATACCAACAGACAGGCTGACATGGCTGGGAGAATTCTCACAAGTCTCCACTCCTAGATGAAGAGCTATTGGCAAATCATAGTGACCGAGAGAGGGAGAACCAGTCTTCTCCCGTGATAAGCCCCCTGGTAGGCTATCTAGTCCCAAGAGGTCAGCTCTAAACATATGTGAGCAACACTCAATGAATTCAGCACTTGGCATTTGTAAATGGGTATGTATACATGTATGTAACAGTAATAAAGAATAAGAGGACATGAATTTGGGAAAGAAAGAATTGGAGGCGGGGGCTGGAGAGATGGCTCAGCAGTTAAGAGCACTGGCTGCTCTTCCAGAGGTCCTGAGTTCAATTCCCAGCACCCACATGGTGGCTCACAACCATCTGTAATGAGATCTGGTGCCCTCTTCTGGCATGCAGCCATAACACTGTATATATAATAAATAAATAAATCTTTAAAAAAAAAAAGAATTGGAGGCACAGAAAAAGATGGAGGAAGGAAAAGTTGAAGGAGAAAAGGGGATATGATGTAAATATAGTATTCATGGACCAAACTTGCAAAAATTTTAAAAACTATTTATCATTCCTTCATCTACAAAACAAAGAATAAATTATTCTCCATCAGTGGTTCTCAACCTTCCTAACGCTACAACCCTTTAATGCAGCTTTTTATGTTGTGATGACCCCCCCAACCATAAAATTATTTACATTGCTACTTCATAACTGTAATTTTGCTACTGTTATGAATCATTATGTAAATATCTGTGTTTTCTGATGATCTTAGGCAACCCCTGTGAAAGGGTCATTCAATCCCCAAAGAGGTTATGACCCACAGGTTGAGAACCACTGCTCTACATGAAACTAAAATTCAATAATTAAGAGCAATGTTACTGAACTTTAACAAACTGTTTGAAAAAAAAACAAATCCAATTACAGAGTTGGTAAAAAAAAAAAAAAACACATTCTATAAAACTAAGCCTTCCTCAATTAGGTTCTTTAATATTTACAGTGTGACTATGATTGCAACTCCCCCCCCCTTCTTTTATATCTAGACACAACTCTATTTGGTTATTAACAAGACAAGGGCAGTTTCCACTGTATTTTGGACCACTCACTAAAATCTTCATCATGTCCCAAATAATTATGTTCTATAACACATAATGACATTTTTACAACATGAATATTGCCTTCCAGTTTTTTTTTTCCCCAGTGCTTAGGACTCTTTTATCCATAGCTTAAAATTAAGCCTTAGAAGAAAGATGCTGTCACACATGTGTGTTCTAGAGAAACAAGTACTTTTGCTCTTTTGAATTAGAAAAGAGAAAATCAAGAAAATAGAGGCCACTTTTGCAACTACATTGCAACCTTCCTTTCTTAAGGTTTATAAAAGTGCCAAGATTACTTGGCACTCTGCTTTCTAACATGTTGTAACACATACTGACATATACATCATGATATGAATAAAAAAAAAAACCTGCTTTGCGTAGTTCATAGAATCAGGCACTTACTATCAAAACATCATTTCCTAAAGAACAACTTCAAATTATTGAACAATATGCCTTTGTCCTCCATAGGTCTGTCAAGCCTCCAAGATTGCTCTTTTGATCTTGGCTAGGTTCACTTTCATGTAAGTAACAATCAGGCTCTTTGTTGATGAAGTTTGTTCTTGTCTGAGATGACAGTGGGGAGTCACTCCATTCCCTGTTTTGTTCATTGTCCAGGTTATCTGTGTCTTGTTTTCATACCACAAAAAAAAGAGAAAGCTGGCATGTCCAATCACATGCCAGAAAGTTATTAGAAACTTTGGATAGATCTGTTTGGCTATAACAGTCTATAGGACTGAACATTGTGCAAACAGGGAAAGTTGTTGGCCCAAAGTCGGCAACAACTACAAGATGAGCTGATCAAAGGAGGGTTGAACCACTGAGAATCCCTCTGAAATCTACAACACCAACCATCCAAAAATCAAATGAAAAC
The DNA here is from genome assembly GCA_902168415.1 of Peromyscus melanophrys. Taxonomy (NCBI): domain Eukaryota; kingdom Metazoa; phylum Chordata; class Mammalia; order Rodentia; family Cricetidae; genus Peromyscus; species Peromyscus melanophrys. Next base: position 3,993 of record CABHPR010147005.1, read on the forward strand.
CACAAAAAAGTGTAATTACTCATGAAACTTAGGTCAGATACTAACTTTATATACGAGTTGAGTAAGTTCAGTATAATAAAAACATCAGTAATGGGTTCTGTTTTGAGCCATGTTTAAACTCTTAACATGTAATAGCATCTTGAGGATATTTGATACAAAACTGTAAATAAGGATGAAAAGAACAATACCCATAAATAGAGAGAGCACAGGTGCTTGCCACCACACCCAATAACCTGAGTTTGATCCCCAGAATACACATGGTAGAAGGAGAAAACCAACTCCAGGGTTCTCCTCTGAGTGTGTGCACAGACACAAAATAAACAAATAAATGTAAAAACAGCATATTCTGATTTAAAAATTTTTAACACTAAAAGCGTTTGGCTGCAGATTAACAAAGTAAAAACTAAAAAGGACAGGAAGTGGAGGTGGGAAGGGAGGAGGAAGTATGTGTGGGAGGAACTGGGAATAGGGATGATGTCATCAAAATACATTGTAGGCTATTATCAAATAATTATTAATACGTATTAAATTATATGTATTAATTATTACATATAATTAATTTGTATATTTTAAATGCCTGGTGTTCAAGTCCTCTAGAAGCTGCCACCTTGTATCCAGAGTAGTTGCTATCTTCCTTAGTGTGGTAATTCCTTTTGACTGGCCACTAGATTGAATTAAGAAATGACTAAAACAACTCTGGGTCTCACCTTTGAAATACCTGCAAGGCATTTCCAGAGAGGATTAACTGAGTGGGGAGGACCCACCTGGAAAGGGGGAGGACCATCCCACAGCAGTGTTCCCAAACTGAATAAAAGGAGGGAAGGAACAAAGCCAGCTGGGTACCAGCATTCATTTCTCTCCACTAGTCTCAAGCTCCCACACCATGGGCAGAGCCCCAGCCGTCATCCTTCCTTAACCTAGCTAAAATAAATCCTTCTTGCCTAAGTCACCTCTTGCTTGGTATTTGTTCATATTGAAGGGAAAAGTAGCCCGTATATTGAGCTTACATACACTTCACTGCCCCATACCTGCACAAACTCTTAAAAACAAAACATCATCAAAACTCTGACAGAATACTATCTCCCCAGGGAGAATGTCCCTGGAAGAACACTTTCCCATCTTGTAAGGCTCAATCCCCTAACTTTCCTCACAGCTCTGGATGAGGTACTGTGCTGTCTATCTCATGTCTCTCTTCACATGTCTCTCACTCATTTCATCCTGTACAATGAGAGGTCTTGGAAAACAGAAATGGAATACAGTCAGTCAGTGTTTGTGGTGGTATTGTGTTCCCCAAAATATTGTGCACCCTAATAAACTTATCTGGGGTCAGAGACAGAACAGCCACAATATTAAACATAGAAGTTAGGCAGTGGTAGCACACACCTTTAATCCTAGCATTCAAGAGGCAGAAATCCATCTGTTCAAGGATACAGACAAGCATGGTGACTCACGCCTTTAATCCCAGGGAGTAATGGTAGAAAGCAGAAAGGTATATAAGGTGTGAGGATCAGAAACTAGAAGCATTTGGCTGGTTAAGCTTTTGGCTGGTTAAGTTTTTAGGTTTTGAGCAGCACAGTTCTGCTGAGAGCCATTCGGATATGAGGACTCAGAGGCATCCAGTCTGAGGAAACAAGATCAGCTGAGAAGTTGGCCAGGTGAAATAGCTGTGGCTTGTTCTGTCTCTCTGATCTTCCAGTGTTCACCCCAATAACTGGCTCAGGTTTGATTTTATTAATAAGACCTTCTAAGATTCCCTCTACATCTGGCACCCAACGTTCATGGTATGAATTCTCAAAAATGCTACTTGCCTGTGGCCTTTCAGGCCCCAGCTCAGACCCAAGCTACACTCAGCCAGTTGTGGTGTCACACTGGTTGGATTACTGAAGAAGGCAAAAGCAGGAGGATCCCGAGTTTGAGGCCAACCTAAGAGAATCTTTGGCCAGGGCTGAGCCACAAACAGTGGTGGGATCATGGAGGCAGAGGCTGCTGCTCCGAGTTGCTGGCTTCTTCTCATCGTGTTGGTGACGGCGGTGATGCTGCTACCTGGGACAAAGGGTTTACTACTGCTTGTTCAGAGAACAATTGCCAAGACCATCATGTTACCAGAAAGCATTGGCAAAGATCAGTTTGGAAAAGTTTGGCAAGACAAATGGTGGGGAGAAATTGCTGTGAAGATATTGTCTTCTAGGGAAGAATGTTCATGATTCCAAGAGACAGACAGACATCAGGCTGTGATTGTTCCAAACCACAGAGGAGGTAAAAAAAAAAAAAAATTTAAAAAAAAATTCTGCAGGGAACCATGACCTATGACCACGCCTAACAGCGACTTTGAAATCTTCAAAAAGATGACAAGATCCCACAAAGATGATTCCACATGGACTATGGTAAAGCCATTAAGTCAATTAACACCATGGAAAGATCAACTTTGGACTACAAACTGTTTAGGACAATTTCAAGACGGCTAGCTGAGATGATCCAGCCTGACAGATTACTTGAACAAGGACTTGAAACAAGCCCTGCATTTTCTCATTATGCAGCGACTGGACAAATGATACAGGACTTGACAATTAACCCAAAAAATTTCTTTTCAGGATTCCCTAAAGATGTCTTCACCCCCAGAAAGCAGGAAGTAATTTTAAGAAAACGATGCCCATATTCCCAAGAGGTGGGATGGGAGGTTTTTGGTCGTTTAATGAGTTTTGGATGTTGTCGTTGTTTATGATGGTTGGTTACAAGTTGTTAACTGTTAATGGTCAGGAAAAAAGCTGAACAAGGACATTAGATTCAGAGTTTTTGTTTGAAAAAAAGAGAAAAAGAAAAAAGAGAATATAGATATGAGATAGATCATCGAATCTACTCTGAGAAAAAACGACAAAGAAATAATAGGATAAATGGGTAGATAACTGAATCTACTCTAAAAAGAAAAGGGGAAGATATAAAAATGATAAAAAGGTAGATTACTGAATCTATTATGAAAAGAAAAAAGAGAGAATATGGATATAAGATTTTAAAAAAGGAGACTATTGTATCTACTTTTAAAATGGAATTACTTGTTTTAAATAGGATAAGTAAAGAAAATTTTTTGAGTTTATCAAATGTTACTGGACTTGACATTGTTAATATATATAATGGAGTTTTTTGTCTGAATTTGTCAAATGTTAATGGACTAGATATCATTAATGTAATCTTGACTGTGTATATTGTATATACTTATTGGATATAATTTTTCTTGTATTAGTTATAAGCTTTTTTTAATTTTAGACAAAAAGGGGAAATGTGGTGGTATTGTGTTCCCCAAAATATTGTGCACCCTAATAAACTTATCTGGGGTCAGAGACAGAACAGCCACAATATTAAACATAGAAGTTAGGCAGTGGTAGCACACACCTTTAATCCTAGCATTCCAGAGGCAGAAATCCATCTGTTCAAGGATACAGACAAGCATGGTGACCCACGCCTTTAATCCCAGAAAGTGAGCCTTTAATGCCAGGGAGTGATGGTAGAAAGCAGAAAGGTATATAAGGTGTGAGGACCAGAAACTAGAAGCATTTGTCTGGTTAAGCTTTTGGCTGGTTAAGCATTCAGGTTTTCGTGAAGCAGTTCAGCTGAGATTCATTCTGAATGAGGACTCAGAGGCATCCAGTCTGAGGAAACAAGATCAGCTGAGAAGTTGGCCAGGTGAGGTTAGCTGTGGCCTGTTCTGTCTCTCTGATTTTCCAGTGTTCACCCCAATAACTGGCCTCAGGTTTGATTTAATTAATAAGAACTGTTAAGATTCCTGCTACAAGTGTTGCAAACCAATGCATAGAGTAATCCAGGAATGTTACAGATGAGAGCTGACTGATGAGTTGAATGAAGAGTAATTCTGTAAACAGCCTCCCTACCCTGAAGTATCTTACATGGTTGTGCTATTGGTGTGGGGAAGATTTACATAACTTCTTTCTTTAAAAATCATGCACCTTTTCTATTTTTTCTTCAGGTACCAAGACTTCTTCAGATTCACCTGCTTCTGCCTCTCTTCCTTGCACATATCTGAACAGTTCTCTGGAGATGCCATAAATTAGGCTTCAGATCCCAGCAGTTCTCTATGTGGGTCCCAGGCATACCATCAAGTGAGTGGCATAGTCCTAACGAAATGTGGCTACACCAAATTATGACTGACAAATCTTTGTCTGAAAAGAGCTGTTTGACAAGCAAATTGTCACAGTGACCCAGAGTAAAAAGATAGGCGATATTTTATGTGATAAGCTTTATTTCACAGGATTCATAAATAGAAAATTCAGGAGAATATTCTTTGGTTCTAGACATGTAAAATCTATTTTTCATAAAAGTGTACATTTGTGTGGAAATACGTCTTTTAAAGCTTCAAGATGAACTATGCTTGAAGAGCTAAATCCACTTAACACATTTACAGACTCTAAATCTCCATCACTATAGGAGTCACTTTGTTGAGTATAGAAGCTTTGTAACTAACTTTGTCTTATCTCTGTTCGGAGTTCCTCTTTGATCTTGTTTTCTTTTATGTATGTGTATGATGTGCTGTGTATGTGTGTGTCTCTGCACGAACACCATGGCACCACGTGAAGGTCAAAGGACAACCTTAGGTATCTGTCCTCACTTTTGACCATGGTAGGAACAGAGTCTCTTGCTTTTACCATTGTGTAATGCCAGGAGACCTGACCCATAAGTTTCTGGAGATTCTCCTGTCTGTACCCTCCCATCTCAAAGAAGGAACAGTCAGGTTAGAGATGAACACCAATGAATCTGGCTTTAGATTTCTAGAGGTTTGAGCTCAGAACCTTATTCTTGCATGGCAAGTGATTCAACCATGGAATCATCTTGAACTATTTCCACAGACTTCCATTAAGCATTTAAATGATTCATTTTAATTGCTTGTATGTTTTTGTTGCTTGCAAGTTCATTTTCATTTTATACAGTAATTTATATATTCAATGAAATATACATTAGAATAATCTCTCCTAACAGATTTATTGCAGTTTTTCTTTGCATCGTAAAAATTTAAATTGGTTGTTTAAATTCTTTCTTAAATTTGGTATAATTTTCTCAAAAGCTTAAGGGCCTTGGGATGTATTAATCTTTAGGAGACACAGAATATTAACTACTGAAGTGCCTACACAAATCCCACAAAAGTTTGGTGTTAGGGTCAGCCTTGGCTATAGTCTTAGTTAGGGTTTCTATTGCTGTGAAGAGACACTATGACCATGGCAACTTTTATAAAGGAAAACATTTAATTGGGGTGGCTTGCTTACAGTTCAGAGGTTTAATCCATTATTGTCATGGAGGGAAGCAAGGCAGCTGGGAGTATGGGGGCCTGAAGCAGACATGGTACTGTGGCTGAAAGTCCTATATCTTGATCCAGGGGCAACAGGAAGTGGTCTGAGACACTGAGTATGGCTTGAGCGGAAATGAGACCTCAAAGCCCACCTCCACAGTGACACACTTCCTCCAACAAGGCTGTACCTACTCCAACAAAGCCACACCTCCTAATAGTGCCACTCCCTGTGAGCTTATGGGGGCCAATTACATTCAAACTATCACAGGTGTGTAGAGACAAAGGCAAGAAAGATTTAAAGGTTGAAGTGCTGCTGAGATTCAGAGGTAAACCCAACTGGCTGGAGAGTCTCTTGGCCTATGTTCTCATAAAACAACCCTCTCTTCTCAGTCCCTTTGCCCTGGGAGGAAGATGTGTTATGTCCTCAAAGAGTCTCCTTGTCCTTTGGTTTCTGCCAGGGCTCCCAAGCCTGAGACTGGAGAAAGATAGGAAACTGGAACAGGCCTTTTCAGTGTAAGGAGAATGAAGACCCAATACCCAATACGGGGGTGGTGATCCCTTCGTAAATAACATATTCAAGTATCACCCTCTCCCTCTCTCTCTTTCTCCCACTCCCTCACATTCAGTCATTGCTATGTACCTTTCACTATGAGGAACAACAGACTACAGTTTCGTCTTGCTCATTAGGAAGGTTAGACCACTTGAGAATAAAAATGTTATACAGGATGAGGTAGAACACAAGGATACGTGTATTTATGTTAATTTTAAATTTAATAAAAAAATGCAGTGTACTGAATTTTATCCTTCATCTTAGATAGAGATGTCAAAAGGATCATTACCAAGTGACATTTATGCACTTGAATATTTTTGCTACTTGTCAACCCATTTCCTCTCACCTGTACAAATGGCATTTATCTCTGTTGACATCCTGATAATAATGTTATCGCTGCTTTTCAGCAATTCCTACTAACTCATGACAGGTTTCTTTATTTGCATGCCTTTCATTTGACATTTATATTATTTCCTTAATTTGTTTAAATATGAATTCCCAAATTCTACTTTGATATTATGTTGCCAATTAGATGCCATCACTCATCACCTTTAATATTCTCAGCAGAAAGTAGCTAATGATACTCATTTGCCACTCTAAGTGAATGAGTGTGTGGACAACAGGTGATGTCCCGGGCAATGTTTTCAGATATGAAGCTTAATGGTAACAGAATCAGTGGCTAACCCTCCACCTCAGACATACTATGTCTTTGGGAATTGTGACATTTAGGAAAAGCATGACATCTATCTTACATTGTAACAAAAACATTCTGTGTTATCTAAGGTTCCATAGTATATCAAATTGACTATGCTGAAGAAAACCCAGCCATCTGGTTTTGTATTGTTTCTGGATGTGTCTGTGAGAGGGTTTCTGAATGGGCTTAGTATTCAATCAGTAGACTGAATAAGTCAGACTGCTTTTCCCAAGTGGACATCTTCCATTCCTTTGAAAGCTGAAAAAACATAGGAGTAGAAAAGGTTGAATTTTCCCTCTGTTTGGCTGCAGACGTAAGAATATGGACATTAGAGCTTTTGGTTCTCTGGCCTCCAAACCCGGACAGAAATGCACACCAATGGTTTTCTGCCTCTCAGGCTTTTAGACTAGAGTATTTAATTCCATTTGTCTCTGGTTTGCTGGTGGCATACCATGGGAATTCTTAGTCTCTAAAACTTCATGAAGCAATACCATATAATAAATCTCATCTGCATATTTAAATACATTAATTATTCTATTATACTTCTGTTACAGTTTCCATGGAGAATATTTACATGGTGCAAATTCAGATTAACTTTTAAAAAATTACTTCATGCAGAGTGCACGCGATGGCAGTAGAACAATGTGGCAGAAGGAAAGAGGGAAAGGGAGACAAAGAAACACACAGAACAGAACTGAATCTGAAAGTGAAGGACACAATAGAAAAGGATGTCAGGTTGGGACCTGAATGAAAACTGATTGCTGTGGAATAAACCTTTTGTACATTGTGAAGATTTGTCACTCAGATTGGTTGAATAAACAAGCTGGTCGGCCAATAAC
>CABHPR010147005.1:11378-29977 GCA_902168415.1 Peromyscus melanophrys
CACAGACAGCACTGAGCTATGTCCAAGAAGACTACAAAAAGGAGGAGTAAGTGCAAGTACTGGTGACATAATACAGGCCTTTCTACCAAGCCATGACTCAGGGAAAGTCCACTGATTTTGTGTTAAACTAAATCTAGCAGTGCTTAAGATTCTTTGTGTTTAGGTTAATTTTGTTTTGTTATTTTTCTTTCATATCTAAAACTCAAAGTCTTCCAAATTAGGGCAAATGATCAATAAGGAAAGGACCCAGGAGAAAAATTCTCACTTAGAGGAATATTAAATAACTCTTCTGGGAGAATCCACTTAGATCCTGCTTGCAGTCTATAACATGTCCTCTGCATCATCCCCCAGCATCCTCTCTAGTATCCTATAAGGATGTACCAGAAACCATTAACTCTGGGCCGATGTTGCTTAAGATCTTTTATAAATTGTTTAGCTTATTTATTATTGGTATGTTTATGTGCACGAGGCATGGGGCAAGGGGCATGTGCAGGAGGTCAGAAGACAACTTTGTACAGTTGATTCTTCCTTTCCACCGCTACATAGGTTCCCTGACTGAACTCAAACTGCTAGACTTACACAGCAGGTACCTTAACCTGTTGAGGCATCTGCAGGTCATTAAGACATTTCTCAATTCTGGGTAACCTTGAAGAAACTGAGAGTTTTCAAAACACTTCTAGAGTAAGAGAAGGAATGTTCCACAAAGGACAATTAAGTCTCAGGCCTTGACACTTCCAACAACTTGGGAGATAGGAGTAATAATCAGAAGGAAGGAGGAGATTCCAGAATGTTTTTCTAACAGAATCTTCAGAATTTAGATGTTATTAATGAGAAAGGTCATGCCTTCTTTGTTCATAATTCCCTCATGTGATTGCCCAGAATCACTCATAGGAAATTTGCAAAAACTTTTATAGCATGCACAATCTGACATTGCAAGAGGTAGAAAAAAGATGATAGAGAAGATGTTTTTTTTCCTCACAGAGATCAAAGTTTAGATCAGTGTTGTTTATAGTGTACAGTCCATAAGAATTTAAAGACGATCAAAGGATCCCTGGAAGAAGCCAAAGAAAAACCAGAGAATGAAACCAAGCAACCTGGGTTTCCCATAGGTTACCAAGTGAGGAACATGAAAGGTGGCTCTAGCTTTTTGGGGTGATAACTATATGGGAATGTAAAGGAGACTGGAAAAAATCAAAACAGCAACAAAATAAACTATGAGGTTATTTTAACAGCGCAATTCTGGCATAAGTGTGCACTGTAAATACTTTGGGAGAAAAAAGTGAAACTTTATTGTTCTTAATCCTTATGTAATGGATAATTTTGCTTTATATTGTCACATCCACTTTACATGTCTTCAGAACACTGGTGCATTTTTTACCTGAGGTTTCCATGCACCCTAGTTTGAGTTACAATTTATAAGGCAAGCAGTATTGCAGTTTCTTACATCCCACATAAACAAACTTAGCATATTCAAATTTAGTTGTCCAATTTCTGTTAATTATCTCCAAGCCTTTAACTGCAGTGTAGCACTCTTTTGTATTGTTTTTCCATACCTGGATTAAAAATATTAACGTGAGGAAGAAGACAGACCTTCTGCCATTCTGCTCCTTCGCAAAACCTCCTCTTTTAAAGATATCTTTAAATTAGCAGACAGCAAAACATGTCACTGAAGTTAAAACTACAATTTTAAAAAGCCGGCCTAAGAACACTCATATTTAATTATGGCTCCACGTAATTAAGTGTGGCAATCTGGTGATAAAACCTTTAAGTAATGACTCATAAAGAGATAAAAATGGAGCATGTGTTTAATCAGTTCACAGCCTTCCTGAGAAGCTGGCACCGCTTAGGTGCTAATGAGACACCTGTTGCTGGGGACACCAGAGAGAGCATGCAAATCAGTCAGGGAACAGGGAAGAGGAGATCCAGCTTTAGCTGCTGCTGAGGGCAGGTGGCTTCCCCAGGATGACTGACTGTCAGGAGGCTGGAGCTTGGAGAAGATACTTAGACAACCACACATAAACTAGTCTGTATATTTGTTGTTACATACTGGGAAAAAAGAAGAAGAAAAATGTAGCTTCATCAGTCTCACTGAGAAACAATCTTTTAATTTGTAGGTTATAATATATCAGGTCATCAATTGTTAGCACGTATAATATTTATTTTCTTCCAAGTTTTCCAGTTGTGTGTGTTCAAAAATAGAACTTGTACTTTGAATTGTGTTTTGATTCTTTCTGCAATGTTAAGGAATTGTTTTCTCCATCATTCAAAGATCATTGGTAAATTGTTTGCACGGAGTATGTTGCTAAAAAAAAGAAATTTGCTTTCATGTATAACTGGTGCTTTGTTTCAGACGAGGTCATCTGTCATCTCAAATGTTAAGAGATGTGACAATGTGCATTCCTCCCATTTCAGCAAGGAGAAATGGTACATTAAGATTAGGTTTCCTATAGAACCCTAACAATGTATTCTAATTTGACAAGTTGAATGTCCTGATGATGAGAAGTGATGACAGGACTCTTATTCCTGAAAGATGAAGACTGTGTTTGCTAGCACTCTTTTCCTGAGAGGGCTTTAGACTTGGCACAGGCCAACTTCCTTCCCTCTTAGAATTATTCTCTGTGGCCTATTCAACCTTTGGCTCTAAGCAGAAACCACCACCAAGGAGCTATTTGGCAGAGAGTTTAAATAAACACATGCTATATTAAAATGGGCTATAACAGCATCTCAGAAGGATGCCTTGCTATTTCTGGAAATGGGAATTGCTCAAGAGCTTCATAAGGTATCAGAAGTTTTGAAAGTATGAAGTGAAGGGAAAACATATAAACTTTTGTAAAACATGCAGAAGGGAAAAATAAAGAGCAATGAATAATCATTTTTGAGGCAAGACAAGTAATATACTTGGAAGGAAGAAGAGTGAGCAAAAGGTTACACTGCCTCCATTCAAGCTGGGCTCCAACACTGACAATAATACCATACTGATCATGCTCCATGCAAATTTTCCTAATACAAACAGGCATGTGTGCAAAGCCCACATGAGGAATTCCAGAAGCTTCAACAAAGAATGCTTGTTCTAAATGCAGTGCTTTTGTGGCAAAAATTAATGGGCAGCTTTCAAATGCCACATCTGATATTCCCTAGCCCTAACTCCTCAGAAATCAAGGAGAAAGAATTCAGACAAGTGGGTAAATTATCTCAGCAAAGATCCATGAATAATGAACCTGACACATAATTATTCAACCAGCTCTTCAATTTGGACTTTCTAGGGGTTTGTTACTTTATTAAAATAATTCAAATGTTTACATTATAGAAAAACAAATGAGTGACTTCACATGGCTTGAGCATGACTTCATGGTATGCTTGCAGACATGGTGCTGGAGAAGGAGCTGAGAGTTCTACATCATGATCTGCAGGCAGCAGAAGTGGAATACCACACTGGGCATTGTCGTTTGAGCATCTGAGATCTCAAACCCCACCTCCAGTGACCACTTCCTCCAACAAGACCACACCTACTCCTACAAAGCCACACCTCTTAATAGTGTCACTCCCTTTGGGCCTATGAGGCCATTTTCTTTCTATCTGCTACAGCTAGGGAATTCTATGTCAGTTCTACTCATTGCAAATAGCATTAGGCCCATTTCAGCCCAGTATGAAGGGGATCTGTAGAAGAGATTTTCCTAAAGTTGAATGTTCTCTGGGGTGTGTTGGGTGAAATGTGGGCAGGTGTTAAAGGGCTTGCTTTTACTAGCTTTCTGTTTTTCATTGCATGTCAGATTTTTATGTTAAGATTTGTACTTTTTCAAAGTCTAGTTACATAAGCTGTCATTTATTGCTTCATTTGGAGATCCTTGTACTCTGTCTTGTTAGTTTATCATGTTACTGAAAACACTTAATGAAACAGAAATTTGTATGTACTCAAATTTCACAGTAATATAGTCCTATATTAGTGTGTTTTGGACTCATAATAGTTGACATAAATTAATGTGTTTCTAAACATAAGATAAAGTATTAACAAAAACTATAACTTTCTAAGTATAACATTATTGATCCATTTGGAGATATTTATCAAAGATTTTTGTCATTCCATCTCTTTTCATGCAGATCATTTTTTCTCTTTTATTATTGATGGTGTAGACAGGTAAAACTACTTTTCTTGTGGTTTTGAAATTAAGGAATTTAAAGAACACTATAACCTCATTTACCCAATGAAATTATTCTGAAAACAACATGACAAAAGTCTGTTGTTAAAATTTCAGAAAATATTCAGGAGCTAACCTGTGATATATTGCTGTGTTGATATCACTATCATCATCTATTATAGTCTATTTCAATTGTATAAATAACAAGTAAATAAACTCTTCTTGCCAATTAATTCTCAGTTGTTTAATCTACTATATTTAAACCAAATGGAAAACTTCTTACAGTTTTTTTTTCAAGACTTATATGTGATTATGTGTCCGCATGAAGATATGTGTATGTATGTGTGCAGGAGCATGAGTCTGTGCACTCATGGAAACCAGAAGAGGGTGCTTGTTTCCTCAGAGCTGAAGTTTTGGGTATTTGTCCCACCTGTTACATGGGTAGTGGGATCTGAACTCCAGACCTCATGACTGCACACACAGCAGGTCCTATTTCTTCTGGGCAATCTCTCAAATACCACACTTCTTATTTCATCTATTTCAATTGGTACTTAAAGTAGAATACCATTTAAAGTAGCCCCTTTTACTGGAATCCTTAGCTGTCAAAACAGTTACCTGGTACCTACTCAGACATTAGAATTGCTCATGCATTCTTATGGAAATAGAGTCATGGAAATGAACACACCGTTATCTTTATCTTTGATACTTTTTGAGTCCCTTTCATTCTTTTGACTTTTATTAAAATCAAAGGTGTAAATACTGTCATTGACCTAAGATGTGACTGAGAATATATTTCCTATGCTTTGTGGAATTCCTTTTGTTTTCAGTTTTAGAATTTTTCACTCATGCTTCCTCTGCGAATAGCTTCTGCTGCTTTTGGGGAGTAGACTATGAATTAAATCATTGTTTAGTATTGTGGTTCTGATATAATTAAGTTCCTTTCCTTCAAGAATTCTGCTTCACAAAATTAAGTGCTTAATCAAATAATGTTTTGACTATTTAACACTTTAGTGGCAAACTGAAGAATTGATTTAGAATGTCATTTGGCACATGAATGGGTTTCGTTTCTGTGAATACTGAAAAACAGATGAACACTGAAAAACAATCACCCCTTGGCCATTACCACCCCAAGTTTGGAGACCAGTCTTCTACCCTGGTCAGTCAACCATGTAGTAAGATTGGTTTGTTTTGGCTTTTGATTCAATATGTAATAAACTGACTATTTAGTAGTGATTTTTCACTATATATCCCAATCTGTTCTATAATGTGCTATACATCCAGTCTGAACTCAATTCACAATCCTCCAGCCGCCACCTCTTAATGCCTGAAATTACAAAGGCATCCCACCTGACCGGACCTGGTGAATGAATGTTTTTCAGTCATTTGAAACTTCATTGCACCACTGTACCAATAGTTAGTGGGCTAACAGCTGTCTTCTACCCTCATTCATAGCTGTAGCAGTACATGTCAGTCTTCAATCCCGCTAATATTTAAGGAGCATCGTCAGGAAGCTAACATGGGAGACTGCTCCCCTGTGCTTGTGTGAGCCTACATGGATGCGTACAATTCCTGTACAGATTGCCCGCAATTCAAAAACCGCAACAGAGCGGATCCATCTTTACTACTGAGGTAGTAGCATTTTGAGTTTTCTATTGACAGCTACTCACTAAATAGAGGCAGAACCCTTTATGTGTATAATGGGGTGCTGATTTTCAACCACTAACATAAGTGCCTGTGGTAGGTAGAGGGATATGACGTTGCACATTTTGGGTTTATTAGGGTGTGCTCTGAGTTTGCCTCAGTATATGATACAAAGACAGAAATATTGGGACAGTCTCCACAGGACTGAGCTTATGAATATTACCTGACAGGTATTATAAGTAATTTTTTTTTCACTTATTTTTTCCTATACTTTCTAAAGCAATTTACAGAAACATCAGAATCTGTTCGCTGTGAGCATGGCTGGGCTGTAACTAGAACAATCAACACATAGTCTAGGCAAAATACCTACTCAGTAAGTTAATGAGAAGAAAAAGAGAAAATTACCTCTGGTTCAGAAAACAAGGGCTTATGTATTAAGAAATAGAGATCAACTCCAGATGATCAGCATGAAACCATGGTAAAGACTGAGAAGGGAGATGGTAAGGTGGAGTGAACTTACATTTTTTCTTACAATTGCTGATATGATATATGTTGTTTCTGGACTCAAAGAATGCTTCGATATCATTGAGAAAGAAAATAACTCCCAAGTTTTAGGCAAAGTGCATTATTTGCACAGTAAAAGAGAGTTTAAAAGTGAGACCCATGCTTGAAAACCAAGCACCTGGAATGCTGAGACAGGAAGATAATGACTTTGAGCACAGCCTAAGCTGCGCAGTGGAGGTGGGGGGAGAAAGGAAGAGATAAAATACTTAACTATTCACATGACTACCTTCCTTCAGAATGTTGATTTTATTTTCTTTTACCTTCCTTATTTCCAAAGACATAAAAGAAAAATTATCAGAACTTGTACTTTGAAGGATCACTCATACAAACTCCTGAGTATCTGCATAAAATGATGTCTGTAGCATGAATCTTAAAGAGTCTTATTAACAAAAACAAACCCAGAGCCAGGTATTGGGGTGAACTAGAAGATCAGAGAACCAGAACAAGCCACAGCTATCTCACCTTGCGGATCCTCAGCTGGTCTTGTTTCCTCAGACTGGAGGCCTCTGAGTCCTCATGCAGAGTGGGTCTCAGCTGAATTGCCTAAATGCTTAACCAACCAAAATGCTTAACCAGCTAAATGCTTCTAGTTTCTGGTCCTCACACCTTATATATCTTTCTGCTTTCTGCCTCACTCCCTGGGATTAAAGGCTTGCTTTCTGTGATTAAAGGCGTGAGTCACCATGCTTGGCTGTATCCTTGAACACATGGATTTCTGCCTCTGGAATGCTAGGATTAAAGGCGTGTGCTACCACTGCCTATCCTCATGTTTAATATTGTGGCTGCTCTGTCTCTGACCCCAGATAAGTTTATTAGCATGCACAATATTTGGGGGAATACAATACCACAGATGTCTGAAGGAATCTTAGAGAAAGCAAACAGAAAAGGAGGGGTGGTGACACTCTGATAAGTTCCTCCTTTCTAGCACACTTCCCCAAAACCTGTACCCTTCTCCCCTTCCCAAACATCTCACTCTATATTCCTCCAAATTCTCTGATTTTTTCAGCACATTCTCCCTAGTCTCTTGCCCAACAGTGTCAGCTTAAACCCTGCCCTCCTCCCTGTCTGCTCTTTTCTACTTAGGCTGATAAAAAACCATATCTCACTAAGATCAGCAGCTCTTTAGGTGACTGTATTCCTTCTCCATCATTAGCTATTTCTCCATCATAAAAGTTTAGAAATGAAACAGGCAAACAAAAAGCAAGGATACCTAAACCACTCCTGGATGATCAAAGAACTGTTGGAGGCATCACCATCTCCAATCTCAAATTGCACTATAGAAAAGCAGCAGTGTATTGGCATGAAAACCAGAAAGGTTGGTCAATGAAATAGAATACAAGACCCAGAGCTAAATCTACACATGTATGGACACCTGATTTTAGTCAAAAATTGACACTGGAAAAAACACAGTGTCAACAACAAATAGTACTAATTCATACTGGATGGTAGAATATGGAAGAATATAAATAAATCAGTACTTATCACCATGGACAAAACTGAATTACAAATGGACCAAAAACATCAACATGAGTCCAGATACACTGATTCTTACAAAGAGAAATTAAGGAATAGCCTTGAACTCATTGGCATAGGAAAAGACTTGCTGCACAGAACACTGTTAGCACAGGCACTAAAATGAACAACTAATAAATGGGACCTCATGAAACTGAAAAGCTTCTGCATAGCAAAGGATACCATTATTCAGACAAAGCAGCAGGCTACAGAATTGAAGGTTTTTACCAACTACACTTCGAAGAGAGGGCTACTATCCAAAATACATAAAGAACTCAAAAACCTGGACATCAAGAAAACAAATAACTCAATTTTTAGAAAGTAGTAAGGCTCTAAACAGAAAATTCTCAAAAGAGGAAAGTCAAATGGCTGAGAAGCACTTCTCAAAAAATGTTCAATATACTTAGTTATCACAGAAATGCAAATCGAAACTACTTTGAGATTTCATCTTAAACCATTCAGAATGGCCAATATCAATAAAACAAATGACAGCTCAAACTGGCAAGGATGTGGAGTAAGGAGAGTACTCATACATTGCTGGTGGGAGTGCAAACTTGTACTTCCACTGTGGAAGTCATAAAGATGGGACTCAACATACCTCAAGATCCAGCCATACCACTCTAGGGCATATGTACTTAAAGGAATCTCCATTTTACCACAGAGACACTTGTTCAACCATATTCCTTGCTGCTCCATTCATAATAGCCAGAAATTGGAAACAACCTAGATACGGGTCAATAAATGAATGGATAAAGAAATAGAGAAATAGATAAATGGATTAAAAAATTATGTAAATTCCATTTACATGGTGGCATATTATTACTCAACCATTAAAAATTAAATTCACAGATAAATTAATTAGAAAAAGAAAATCATCTTGAATGAGGTAACTCAGACCCAGAAAGACAAATGTGGTATGTATTCACTTAAATCTGGATGTTAGCTGTTATGTCATCGATAAGCAGGCTATAATCTGCATAACCACAGAGGTTAAGAAGAGAGTATGAGATTGTGAGGGAGGAATGGATCTCACTAGAAAGATGAAATACAATAGAGAGTTAAGGATGGACAAGGAAGGGAATGGGAGGATCAAATGGGAAGAAGGAAGGAAGAGAAGGGTAAAGAAGAGAATATGGGGCGGGGCAGCTAAAACTAAGGGCCATTTGGGGATAGAATGAAAACCTAATACAGTAGAAACTTCCTAAAATATGTACATAAATGAAGGCAATCTAAATAAAATCACCAAATAATGGAGAAGACCCATCTGGACATCTCTTATCACCAACTGAAGCTTCTAGTACCAAGACTGTGCTATATCTAATCAAGTTCTTGGCCAAGGTGGTCCCAGAACCAAACAACCCAGGCTATTGCCAAGGCTCTTAGTAGTTCTCCACAAATTGACAGTGAGGCTGTCTTGCTGAAGACAACACTTGTGCAACTCATGGAACACAGAGGAGTCAAGCTGGTGTCTACCTAGAGCCTTCATGCGCATGGACTAGTGTTTACTCTTCTGGAAGATATAATGCAAACTACCAAAGAAGAAAGGTAAATTTGTTTAGGAAATCATTGACTAATCCAACCTCAGAAGATTTGAAGTTGTTTCATTCTAGTAGTTTTAGGATTCTTTAGTTCTTATGGTTGGAAATTTGCTATTTTATATTTCTGGTGTGTGTGTGTGTGTGTGTGTGTGTGTTGCTGTGTATTGAGTCCAGGGCTTTATGCATTCTATCTAGACAAGTGACCTACCACTGAATGACCTGCTCAGCTTTCAATCCATTTTGAGTTAACTTTTACATATTATGTGACATGGGTATCTAAGCTCTTTCTTCTGCATGTACATATCCAGTTGTCCCAGTTTCATCTGTTGAAACCATTATTATTTCCTCATTAAATAACATGGAGACCTGGCCAAAGAAACAGAAGCACAAAACCTTCTCTGGCAAACATCAGGTGATCTTTAATTGTGTGGAAAATTAAGGAAAAGGAATGTTCTCCAAATATGAACCTTGGAGGAGCAGAGCTGAGAACATTTCTACATGAATTAGATTTGATATTGTGGTGGTTTAGTTTTTTTTTTTTTTAAAAAAATACATCCCTAAATTCCTCTGAGATTTACTTCCACATTTATGGTTCTCCCTTTTCTGCTTAAAATAACACCAGTCTGGAAAAACAGTAATATTTGCCTTCTGCCAAGACATGGAAGGGTTATAATATAATTAAGGAAAGAAGGAAAAACAATCCAGTAAGCCATAGAACCATGTGTATTTTTATTCAGTTTGTTGTGTTTAAAGTCCAAAGGGATTTTTTGAGTGATTATTTATGAAAAGAGAGTTATTCAAAATGATTTTAATATGAATATCCACATCTATGAGTTTGATGGTCTTCATGACTGAAAAAAGTCATAGTGAGTAGTAGAATAAGCCTCTTGGGACTGATATAGATGATGGCTTCATAAAGTGGCTTGGACGATGGCTCAGGTGGAAGGCTGCTTCCAATTCCATGTCCATTATGGCTCAGGGGCAATGATAATGTGCACATAAAAGCTACAGATTGGTCCAGAATGGATACTATAAAGGCAGCCTTTTCCTCATCGTGTCACCATTTTGTGTCCGTTGGCTTGGATTACAGCCTGAATGTTCAAAGGCAAGACTATAAATGGATAATGTTGAAAAGCATGTCATCATGAGCCAGAGCAATCTTTGTAAAACATGTTAATCCTATCCCCTCAATCGTTCCCCCAATATAAAAACCTTCAATGGCTTTCTAAGTGTTTAAGAAATTGTCCTTCTCAAAAGACCGTTGCACATATTGCTTTGCTTTTCATGCATCTTTACAGACCTCATTCTCCAATTCTCAGACCTCATAGTCTTTCCCTGGGATTGCCAAGCCCATTCCTAGTTTATGGCCTTGTGATCCTTTCCTCTGCCTGAAATGTTCTTGCAAATGGAATTTCCATGGAGAGTTGGTTTTATCGTTAGTGTTTCTGTTGCTTTCATTATCTACTTAGCACTGTCAAATTTTCTTAGTTGTGGATCTCTGTCTCTGTCTCTCTGTCTGTCTCTGTCTGCCTGTCTCTGTCTGCCTGTCTCTGTCTATCTCTGTCTCTCTGTCTCTCTGTCTCCTCTCTTCCCATATTGTTTTATTCGTTCACTTATCTCTTCATCCAGCCCTTAATATATCTCATTATCAAAAACTATCCAAATAAAGTAGCAGTGCTCCAGGAACACATACTCTTTCCTTCATTTTTCAGTGAGTCTGTGTGTGTGGAACCTGATCAAACAGGACATTTTAGCATTCTCTGATATGCTGTGTGTAGGACTTCTGAGCTATGTATAGTTTCATCTTGTTCTCCCTGGAGCAGTGCAACAAAGCTGTGCCAACAAGTCAATTCCCTGGCCTGACCCTGACATTTCTTTCTAAACCTCTGTTTTCTCAGAGCATGGAATGTACACTACACAGACACCCCACCCACGATAGCTGGAGCAAGGGCTGAGTTCAGTCCCGGGAGCTCGGTTCAGGAACAGCTTAATCCTCCTGTGCTCTTGCAGGTGTTTTGTTAGGTGTGGCTTCAAATCTCTGTGATGACTATGACAGCTTGTTTCTCCCAGGGAGGGAGCATCTGGCTATTTGTCTAAGAGGAGATGCAATGGAAATTAGTGCCGGCCTCATTTTCAACCTTCCTTCCTCTGGATTTGCAGGGGAGGCACACTGATGAGTGGAGTGAGTTTCTGAGAATGAAACACGGGACACAGCGCATGCATATGTGAGGATAAGGGCTAATGTAATAACATGCCTGCCTTCTAGTTTGCACTTTAATCAACATGCTCTATATCATGCAATCAATTTCATAGATGATGCAATCTACACATAAAAAAACATACATTAATCAATAGTGGGATAATACAGAAATTAAGAAAGAGAGAAAAAAAACCACTTTTTGTTTTGAATTAACCTATCCATTATTAACACGTTTTTAAATAAGTCTTTTTTTATTTTTTGAGATTATAATATAATCACATCATATCCCTTCCTTTTCCTCCTCATTAACACTCTCATGTGATCCCCCTTGCTCTTTTTCAAACTCATGATCTCTTTTTTAATTGACAAAACTAAATGTAGTCCTCACCTCTCAGCGAGGAAGCTTCTCTTCGCAACAGACAGAGGCCATTACAGAAAACTGCAAGTAATAAAATGCAGAGTTGTGGAGCCCCATCTCAGCTGATATATTTATAACACAACTCCTGCACCTAAGGCTCCAGGGATGGTTGCAGAAGAAAGGGTACAAAGATTGTAAGCGCCAGAGGAATAGGAAGTTGACCGTGAGGTGGTGTCTCCCATAAATGTCAGAAGCTACACCTGAGCAGTCTCACCAACATGGCTGTCTAAACATGACAACAGAGATGACACCAATAGACATGTTAATATGGGAGGAGAAAAGCTCATGGGACCTTAATCCTAGATAAAGAACTACAGGCAGCTAAGGAATGTTGAGAGCAGGAGAAACAGCCTTCTCCCAGCAAAAGCACATCAATTGGTTATCCAATCCCAAATGATCAGCCCTGAAAATATATACATACAGGTAACATTATACATAGTGAGCAACTTGTCTTAAAAAAACCCCTGTATTTTTGTGTGGCTTGTCAGTAGGCATATTTTATTTTTGGCATAAAACTCACTGCCTTATGCATGCTAGGCAAGTGATCCACCCCTGAGCTGTGTACCTCAACCTTGTTATTACTATACTGAATTCGGCAATAATGTGTGTACATGCATGCTTTGAAGCAAATTTAATGCAAAAAAAAAGTCCAGGCATGGTGAAACAAGTTTCGAAATAAAAATAGAAATTGAAATAAGTAATGAAGAGATTGTTGAGGGAAAACACACACACACACACACACACACACACACACACACACACACACACACACACACACCCTTCTTAGGGAAAAGGAAACTTTTCAATACTTTAAGGAAATTTTAAAACAATAAGTTGATATTGCATAAGTAGAGACAGAAATACATTTCTCCAGTGGCAGAAAGCATCATGAACACGGAGAAAGCAAGGCAAACGCATGAATGGAGAAGGAGCTAAGACTGATGCTCGAGTGACCTGGAGATCTCAGTACCAAAGTCCACCATGATCCTCACTTAGCCAGCTCCTGTCCAAAGACCCAAGTATCCATCACAGTCAGTTTTAATTTTCCTTCTTAGCCCATCTCTTATATATTCTCACTAGCAAACAGTGATTCTCAAATGAAAACATGTTCCCAATCAAAACAGCACTTACTAAAGTAGAGATTTCAGGATCATACACAGAGGACAGGGGTGGGAAAGGAGCTTGGAAGGTCCCAAGTGGTTAATGACTACATGTTTGGAGGCCACATTTTGAGAATCCTTGGCTAGAAAAAATTCTCTCCTCTTCCTACATCATTTAGATTTACTGTCAGTTATCATTTTAATTTTTGGCATTATTTATTTATTATTTATTTATTAAGACACATTCTCAGTATGTACCACTGGCTGGCCAGATCTTGCTATGTAGACCAAATCGACCTTGAACTCACAAATGTCCACCTAGCTCTGTCCATCTGCAAGCATTGAAGTTAAAGGTGTGTACCATTGCACCTGACCTTGCACTGTAATTTAAATAATACAATTAATTACCATATTTAAGTATGAGCCAATATAGTCTTTACCTTGTTTTGATCATATGGTTCACAGTAAAATCATTTCTTTTGTGCTCAGATCATTAATAATCAGTCAAGGCTATTATATATTGCCTAAGGCTTCCACCAGTAAGGAAGCATTCCCCAATCCTTCCCTCTCTCTTAAGAATCTAGAGAAGTTATGACAAATGGAGAGGTAACATTTATCATCTGCTTTCATTGATTATCTGATCTTTGCATTGTGTGCCTCCATATCTTTCTCCTCACCAACTACATTGTTGCAAGTAGTCCACATACTCACCATAAAAAGTACCCACAAGTACACAGAAAAGTTGTCAGTCTCTTCATGCCTGTCTACTAGGTGACAGCCATGTAGTTTGTGTCACTTTTAAACTTTCACAACCATCATGACTCCATTTTAACATCACATCACCCCTGTACTAAGTAGAGAAACTTATTCAGCTACTGTTGCATAACAGAGGAGAGAGACAGGAGTGTTCATAATGAATCACCACATCTCTTTACAATATCTGGCTCACAATTGCTATTTTTAAGTGAAATGTATAGACGTCCTTGAAGCACTAATTGATGATATTAGAGAGCAGTCCCAATGTCAGTAAAAATTTAGTTAAAATGCTTTTCTATTCAAACTGAATCACTTAATGCCATTGAGAGTATACCCGTAGCTCAGTCCAGCATCCTCACTAAAACTTCTCAAAGTTTGGCTACCACATTCACATTAAGGGACAGATTTAATTCTTATGTAAGTTTCTGTTTGCATCACATAGTTCTCCCACCTATCCTCCCCCAGACACTTTATCTCTTAGAATTAAATTTTTGAGTGTTTTAAAAGACAAAAAAGAAAAAAAGCAAAAGTAACTCTTTTTTATATTATTCATTTTATTTACTTTCTCATTTTTACTCATATGTCTTCTTTTTATTTATTTTTGAACCAACCAACAAGATGATTTAACTTTAACAGGATCTGTGGGTGGTATGTAGAGTGAGTAGAAAATTTCTTAATAAAAAAATGAAAAAAAAAAGTTAAAAGAAAAAAAAAAAGAAAGTGGACATAAGGATTGTAAATGTCAGTCAGATAAACAAAAGTAACTCTTTTACCTTGTTGCATAAATGTTTGACATCCGATGGATGTGACAGCATCTTGTCGGCATTATAAAAACAGAATCAAGAAGAGAGCTTCCAGATGCTGAATGTGAAGAAATAACATATGGAGTATTCCATACCTCTAATTTCAATGTGCCTCATTATTTCACGCATTTCCTATTTATTCTTTGCATCACCTAATCTGTGACTAAACCCCAATATAAAATTCAGTAGCTTGTCTATTTAGATACTACAGGGTGTAAGAATTAATCCATTTGATTAACAAGATGTTTCTTGAATATCTTATAAATACCAAGCACAATTATCATTCAGTTTCTGGTCAAGTGAAGGGATAGGCAGACAATTAATACACATACACATATAATCATGTAAGGATATGTAAAATATGGAGTTTGTAACTTCAGTAATGACATTCATAGTGAATAAAGAGAAAAGGGGGGAACAAAAGGATCAGCAACAGACAATCTAACAAGCAGTCATCTTACATTGTGTGAACAAGATGACCTCCAGTCAAAGTAACTTTTGACCTGCAAAGAAAATACCAAGAAAATATCCACCACGAAGGAAGCAAGGATGACTATTCCAGGGGAAGCAAAAAGAACAAATGTAGACTTGCCCAAGAAATCATAAGATATTACGGTGAGCTATAATGTAACAATTGGATTTCTAAGAAACTGAATTTTTACCAATCAAGATTAAAAATAATTATTGTCAGAGAAAAACAGAAGTGAGGGACTGAACACTGAAGAACTGTAGCAACAGCATTATTATTATTTTTATAAAGAATTCCAATAATGAATGTGTTTTTTAATCTCTAGCAAGCACAGCATTCAAAATATTTAAGATCCAAACAAAATGGACAGTGGCAGGGATGGTGTTTGAAGTCAGCTAGAGGGGTATTGCTGTAAACAGAACATCAATAAGTAATACATCACTGGCGGGAAATGGTGCTGCAACCAGATAATAGCCTTTTCTACCTTATCAGCATCAGAGAGCTACTGCAATCAGCACCACAGTTTTCAGAGTTCTTTGTCACTTGTATTGGCCATTACTATACAGCCAAATGTCATTCAAGAGAGAGCCCAAAACAGTGATGTCCATTTTACCACCATAGTGTAAGGCCCCCAACTCACTGTTACTTCTAGTAAGACTTCTAATAGCCATCAGAATATTTAATATTACATTCTCTAATCAATTACTTTATGATCATTTTTATGACTCAATTTCATTACCTAGTCATGTGATAGTTGACTGCCTGTTATGCAACAAACATTTCTTTTTCCCTGGAAACTAAGGATAAAGGAAAATATCCTAAAATCCTGCATTTATGAAGTTTACATTGTAATGAAGGGACCACCAATTAAAAAGATACATGAAGGAAATGTGAGGTCTTTTAGGTAGTGATAAGTAAAATAAGTAAACCATGAACTAAGGGTAAGGAATGCAGACAAGAGATAAAAACTGTAGTCAGTGTAGCCTCTCCAGAAGGGTGATGCTGTAGCCCTAGCTCACAAGGAGACACAGGCACTAACTGTGTACTTGTTTATATGGGGAATGATCCAAGCCATTCAAATGTCCAGTGGCATAGCACTGAGACAAGAGTAACAAAAGCTTGCCATACCACAAAAAAAAGAAAAGAAAAGAAAAACAAAAGAAAAGCAGAGTGAGAGGTCAGAGGGAGACATAAGGCACAGCAGGAATGGAACACACCATCTGTGTCTTAGACGGTATAACAAAGCTCAGAG
The DNA here is from genome assembly GCA_902168415.1 of Peromyscus melanophrys. Taxonomy (NCBI): domain Eukaryota; kingdom Metazoa; phylum Chordata; class Mammalia; order Rodentia; family Cricetidae; genus Peromyscus; species Peromyscus melanophrys. The sequence goes on from CABHPR010147005.1 coordinate 27,768, forward strand.
CTTGAACTCTGAGTACACCAGGAAGCCAGTGGAGGTTCAGAGTAGAGTATCAGCATGGTAAGGTTACAGTGTGGTGAGAAGATAGCTGGTGTCTTTTAGTGCACTTTGGAACCATTAGTGGGTCTTCATCGTACCTTTCTGCTTAGAAAAGAAATGTGTAGCATCATGGAAAAACTGATACTACATCTCTTCAGTAATGTCTTCTCTACTCTTTTAGTATAGTATTTGGGTTGGTTATTATTTGTAGAAGGGTTATCTAAACTATGCACTTAAATAACCTCTTACATGCATTCCCATTTGCTTGGTGATAAGAGTATTTCTGATTCACTAGACTTTATATTAGATATCTAAGGAAACTCTTATTCCAAGCAAGAATTCTGAGCAATTACAGCTGGAGAGATGACTCAGTGTTTAAGAGCACTGGGTTCTTCCAGAGGCCTCAACTTAGATTCTGCATACCAACATGGCTACTCAAAACTATTTGCAATTCCAGTGTCATGGGATCTGATGGACTTCTTGTGAGTCAGGCATGCAGGTGACACATAGATACATATGCAGTCAAACATCTATACACATAAAATTTTAAAAGTGGAAATAATTGAAGAATTCTGAGAAAACTAAAAATCTATTTCTAAAAACCAATGATTAGACTTTCTACATCTCCTTCAGAAATACAATTTAGAAAAATATAAAGATAAAAACTGAAAATGTGGTTCTCTGTATATTATGTATATCAATATATTTCTTCTACAATTGATGTACATGACGAAGATCATATGGATTCTCTAGGCCCAGCCTACAGAGAACTGAGCTCCATGGAAGTACCTTGAAGTGGCTTGGCCAAGCAGCAACCAACTTAGAGAAGCAGAAACAATACAACATGTAGATGAAAGCTCAACCAAACTAAGTGGGAAAAATAACAACAGCTATAACAATACTTCAATGAAGAAAAAAAACAACAGGACTTTCTAATTTACCAAGGAGGCTAACTAGACGTGTTCTGAAATTTCACAGATGAAGATAAGTAAAATTTAAAGAATATTTAGGGGACCTGGGGAGCTGGCTCAGTGGGTTAGAACACTTGGTGCTTAAGCCCTATGCAGTGTTAGGATCACAGGTACACTACACTCTTTCTCACATTGGTGTTGGGAGTTTGAATTCTAGTCCTTATACCAATATCTGTGTCTTGACAGCTCATCTCCAGATTCAGTGAGAAATTCTGTGTTAAGGAAAATAAAACAGAAAGTGATAGAGAAGGATATTTGATGTGTGTCATATGGCCTTCATGTGACACATGGCTATGAACAACTCTACCTCCATGTGCACATTCAAAATGCATACATAAACACACACACACACACACACACACACACACACACACACACACACACAATGACAGAAAACTCTCACTTTTGAGTTTAGATGTGAAATCTAAATAAAATCCTAGCAAATCAAGTTCAGCATGATATTAAAAATAATACATTACAAATAAATAGCGCTTGCTCTAAGAATACAAGAGTTGTATGACATTAGCAATTCTAATAATATAGAGCTTACAGCATCAGATCAAAAATAAAAACTTTGTTGCTTCAAGTGATGCTACAATGTGTAATAAAACTAAAATCCTAGTTCTAGGGAAAACTTTTGAAAATGGAAGTATCAAATGAGAGATGAAAATTATAACTAATTACCTAGTTATAATACTTGTCAAATTCTATTAAAATTTGTAGAAATGTTTAGGTAGGTAAATAGAATGTCAAAAAGAAAACAAAAAACAAACAAAAACAACCATTTCTGTGTAAATATGCAGGGGCAAGCATGTGGATGTCAGAAGACAACCTTGAGTGTCCAGCCCTTACTTTCTACCTTTTTTGAAACAGAGTCTGTGTAGGTCAGGCAAGCTAGCCTATTATGACCTTCCAGGGATTCTTTCCCCTTCCTTTCCCATCTCACTTTAGGAACACTGTGATTACAGATGCACACTACACCTGGATTTGTGTGCGTTCTGGGGACTTGAACTCAGATTCTCAGGTCATTACACTTGCACAACAAACCCACTAAGCCATCTCCCCAGTTCCACAAAATTTTAAAAGTCAATATTTTGTGTATGCCAGCCATTCCTCCACTGTAAAGCATTAATGTGTAATAGAAAATTAATTCCACTATGAGTACTAAACTAATTACAGCACACACACACATACATGTGAATA
>CABHPR010147006.1:0-27338 GCA_902168415.1 Peromyscus melanophrys
ATACAGAGGCTTATATTAATTATAAACTGTTTGGCCTATTGCTTAGCCTTATAACCAAATAGCTCTTATGGTTAAATTAACCCATAATTCTTGTCTATGTTTAGCCACATGGCTTGATACCTTTTCTCAGTCCAGCATTCTCATCTTATTTCCTCTGTGTCTGGCTGGCAACACCATCTCTGCCTTTCTTCTTCCCAGCTTTCTCCTAGTCTGCTCACCCTGCCTACACTTCCTGCCTGGCTATAGGCCAATCAGTGTTTTATTAAACCAATAGGAGTGACAAATCTTTACAGTGTACAAGAGCATTATCCCACAGCATTTCCCCTTTTTTTCTTTTCAAGACAAAAACCCTAAATCTAAACTCCTTTGTTCAGCTTTCTTCTTGACCATTATCCATAATAATTTTTAATCAACATTCTAAGCAAAGATAAACATCCATAATCTATTTTGGGGGAATGTGGGCATAGTTTTCTAGACTACTTCCTGCTGATTGTGGACACTGGTAATCTTATGGGAACCTAAAGAAAATTTAGGAGTGTGGTCAAGTCCTGACTAGAGTAGTCTGTGAGGCTGGGTCATCTCAGTCAGCAGCCTTGAAGCCTTTCTATATGCAGAAATTATGAGTCATAAGCCATAAGAAAGTACAAAAGGGGGCAGGTTCCCTCCCATAATTCAGACTAGCAGCAGTAGATGATCCAAGAAAGGGCTGGATGTCCTAGAAGTTCACTAGGCTGTAATCCCATGAGCAGCTCACCCTCAAGAAGGAAAGCAGCTGGGATGTAGGGATTTCATCAAGCAGAGGCCACTGGCTGTGCCACCAGGAGACTCTGGGATTGAAGCATGGTACATGCCACTCATATATCTGAGAACTGTACCATGGGCCTCCACAGAACCCAAACATGTGTATCCCAAGAAATGGATCCTATTAGGTATATGCCAACTAAGAATGCTGGTGCCACATCAATTAGTTATGATGTAAATGTTTTGAATTTTCATGCTGATATATAAAGATGTATTGGAGGGGCTTGGAGCAGCCTGTGGTCTGCAGCATTCCCATTCTCCATAATAATAAAGCTACTGACAGGCTAGTGACAGAATGGAGTCCATTATCCAAATATGTAACCCACCATCCCCTCTGCTTCCTCTGTAACCCACCATCCCCTCTGCTTCCTCTGTAACCCACCATCCCTCTGCTTCCTCTGTAACCCACCATCTCCCCTGCTTCCTCTGTAACCCACCATCCCCTCTGCTTCCTACATAACCCACCATCCCCCTGCTTCCTCTGTAACCCACAATCCCCTCTGCTTCCTACATAACCCACCATCTCCCCTGCTTCCTAAGAGACCAGCATTGTGCTGCATTCTGTCCACCTCAGGAGGTCCAACCCTGTCAGGCATTCTTCCCACTCTGTTTTCTTGGCCTCTTTTCATCTATGACTTATTATTTCATGTATCTTATATTTTTCTTTAAAAGAAGTGAGAGTACTAATTATGTGGTTCTGTCTGTTCTTAAGCCTATATATGCATTTGGCATACTTCATATATAGGGTGCACTCTTCGTGAAAGGTCATTTATTTCACGTATTCAGTGATCCTAGAAACGTCTCATGGTTCTGACTCTATTTCTTCTCATTGTTTTCACATTATATAAGAGTAGCTATTTACTCTTTTGTGGGCTCTCCTTCAGTCCTTTCCCATGTTATCTGAGACCTAAGTGCATCTTCCACTCAGAGAACAACCCTGAAGAATGGGTATCTCCAATGTTGCCCTCACTCCCTTTTACTTTACCTAGGAATGATAAAGTACGCTAAAGAACACATAGGTAACTTGGGGCTGCTAAGAACGAATTCAGTGGCTTTTTCTTTTCTTAATTTTGAAAAAAATCAAATGCATTTTGTTTTGTCCAGTCAATTTATAACTCACCCCCTTAATTCAGAGAGATCTGCTGAATTTTGCTCTATAAAAAGCCACCCTGTTATTAGACTTTATTCTTCCTTCTTTAAAACCTTATTATTAAGTTCCTAATTTCAAATGAGAATTTTTCACACCAACCATTAATCTTTTCATGCTCTCCAAATGCAAAAACGAAACACCATGAGAAGTGAAATTAGTGTGTCTAGTTAGAAGTCATCTAACAAAGAAAATGGAAAAGCTCAAAAACCTGAAACACTCCACGTCCTGGGCACATTAGATAAGAAATATTCACTCTGTATCTATTCTGTCTGTTTAGTTGCTTTAAATGCCCTCCATAATCATGTCCCAAACAACCTTCCTGACACAATAGCCCCACAAAAGTATACACAGAGGAACCATAACAGTTTCCTTGTTCTCTACTATACATTCCATCTTCTGTCTTCAATGATCTGTTGCTTCTGACCAGAACATCTGACCATTCATCCTTCTCCTGCTTCACTTGTACCTAAAATCCCATTCAACCTTCAGGGTCTGGATCAAATATACATTCCTTGGGGTTCCATAAGGAAAGAATCTCCTTTCTCCTTTTTGTGCCAGCCAATGATTATTCTCCCTTTGTGTTTATCACAACTTTACTCTTGTCTCATGACTCTTGCTTTTATTTTCTCTGTTCCCCAATGTAAAGACCTTGACGGCAAACTTGGTGCCAGAATCAAGTCAGTGGTTAAGGCCTGCTGTGGTCTCAGTGTTTGTGTCCCCTCAAAGTTTATTTGAAGTTGGTGCAGATGGTGTGGTAATGGTTGTGGGAATAGTGGTAGGGATGGCTGTGGGGATGACTGGGGGGACGATGGTAGGAAGGGTAGCAGTAGGTAGGACCTTTGAGATGTGATTAGGTGATGAAGGAAGAGCCTTCAAAGGGGAGCTTAATTTCTTTATTAAGAAGCAAAACAATACCTAAGGAAGCTGAAGTTTTCTTTCTACCATGTAAAGATATACCAAGAAGGCTTCATTTGTGAAACATAACACCTATACCAGGTCCTGAAACTGCAGCTACTTTGACTTTAGGTTACCCAGTCAGTACATCTTAAGCAAAAAAAAAAAAAAAAAAAAAAAAAAAAAAAACTGTTGTTTATAGGTAATTCAAATTATAGCATGCTGTTACAACAATTTGAATGTACTAAGAACTAAGAAAAACCATTTGTCTCCACTGGGGTTTTTAGTTCTGTGATAAAATACCATGACCAAAACCAACTTGCAGAGGAAAGGGTTTATTTCAGCTTATAGTTCCACATCATAGTCTATCACTGAGAGAAGTCCAGGCAGAAACTCAAACAGGGCAGAACCTTGGAGGCAGGAGCTGATGCAGAGGCCATGGAGGAGTGCTGCTGACTGGCGTGCTTCCTAGGCTTGCTCAGCCTGCTTTCTTATACACTCCAGAACCATTAACCCAAGGGTGGCACTGCCCACAACGTGCTGGACTCTCTCACATCAATCATCAATCAAGAAAACGCATGACAGTGGAGGAAATCCGGTGGAAACATTTTCTCATTTGAGGTTCCTGCCCCCAACATGGCTCTAACTTATATATTAAGTTGATATAAAACTAGTGCCACCATACTTTAAAAACAATTTCTTTGTAGTCTGGAAGACCACAAGCCTTTTGACCAGAACTGCTGTGCCATTACTAAACATAATGTTCATCACTGACTACTCTAAATTAATTTTAGATACATGAATATCTACTAAGTCAATTTATTTTAAATCTTTAATAATTACAGGATAGATATGCTTTAGTTTTTAATTGTTCTTTATAATTTGAAAGATGTGTAAAATTCTCTTTTTGGTAATAAGTTGTAGGAAAAACTGAGTTTCAAAAAAGTCTGTTTGGTTATAGTGTCACAGGGCTCTGTCTTCAATGAATGACAGACATCTTTTACCAAAAGTAATCTCATAATGAAAACATGTCAGTCTTTAATGATCTTGCATCAAAGAATAACAGCACATATATTTTCAGATATCATGAATCATCACATATGATGTAGAAATGTGTTAAAGTGATAAGAGAGATCACCTGCATCTCTACCCAACAATAAAACTTGAGAACTCTGAGACTGGTGGTGGAAGTGGAAAAAATCCAGCAAAGGGAGTGGAAGACTGGTATAATGAAAACACTGAAATAAGGAGGGAAGTGTGGTAGATCCTACAAGGTGGAAATACCTCCCAGGCTCATGGGTAAATGGGATTGTTATTGCAAAAATGGCCACCCTACCAAAACAATCTACAGATACAATTCAATTCCCATTAAAAAAAAACCTCCAATAAAACTCTTCACCAAAACTGAAAAGATTATCTTAAAATTAATATGGAAACACAAAAGACCCAGGATAGCAAAACAATCCTGAACAGTAAAAATAGCTGATGTAGTCGGGGATTATTCTGGTTTAGTAAAGTGGAAGTTGTAGTTTCTCCTCCAAGATCCCTAGGTAGTTCTCTGGCCCTAGGTAGTTCTCTGGCCCAAGGGAGTTCACCATGTTTCCAGTATCAGGTGTGATTTTCCTCTTGTTGAACAGATTTTGAGTCCAATTAGAGAGCTGTTGGTTGTCACCAGGGTATGCATGCAGACACTGCACCCTTAGGGTTATTATGCCATGCTGCTTGTTGTGTGGTTCATAGGCATCATGGCTAGGTGAGACTGTCAGTTGCTTCTCTCCTTTGAAAGCTTGCATGGTGCCTCCTGGTACCATAAACTAGTCTCATGAAGGAGACTTTTGGATCTTTCCAGCTCAATGGTCTCTGGACTGTGTGTCTGAAGTATACGGTGTCTTCAGCAATAGAGACTTAGCTGCCACCTCTTTGACAGGAATGAAGAACAATATCAGTAGCCTATAATGTGTGAGGAGTCTCTCTAACAATCCTGACCAACAACTCAAAGAAGGCTTCTAATGCCTGATGTTTGGGAGTTTGTTAAATGTAACTACATTCTAAACATTTGTCCTTATGCCCAGAGGTAATTGTAGTTCTCCCCTCATTAAGTAAATTTCTCTTTGCAAGGGAACCAGAACCAATCAAAGTGCAGAGCTGTGGAGCCCAGTCCCAACTGATATATCTACAATACAACTCCTGCAGCTAGGCTCAGGGATCCATGTGGAAGAGGGGCAGAAAGATTGCAGGAAGCAGAGTATCAAGGAGTTTGCTGTGAGATTGTGTCTCCTATGAGTATCAGAAACTACACCCATAAAATCTCAACCACATGACTGCCTAAACATGAGATGATCAATGACAACAATAGTTACACTAACATGGACAAGGGAGGGCTCAGAGGGCAGGGAGGAGACCTGGGAGCTTCAGCTCTACACAAAGAACTACAAGCAACTAAGGAATTTTGAGAGCAGAAGTAAGTCTTCCCCAGAGAGGAGCACACCAGCTGGTTATTCAATATCAAACGGTCAGTCCAAAAAATATACAAATAACATACATACTGAGAAGGTTGTACCTATGTATTTAGGAATATATGTATGTATGTATGTATGTATGTATGTATGTATGTAAGTATGTATGTATGTATACTGTATGTATATATGTTTATTCATCATTAGTGAGAGAGCAAATTGGTTCAGCCACTATGGAAATCAGTGTGCATGTTCCTAAAGAAAACTAGAAATCTACCATATAATCTAGCTATAACCACTCTTGAGCAAACACTCAAGAACATGATAACCTGTTAGAGAGCTACTTGCTTGTCCATGCTTATTGCTACTCTGCTCACAAAAGCAAAAACATGGAAGCAGTCTAGAACATCAAAAGATGAATGGATAATGAAAATGTGGTACATATACACAATGGACATTTATTCAGCTCTAACAAAAAAAAGAAATTTGCAGATAAATAGATGGAGTTGGAAATAATCCTTCTGAGTGAGGTAAGCCAGACCCAGAAAGACAAATGCTGCATCATCTTTTATATGTGGACTTTTGCTTTGCATCTTTCATTTTACATGTGCTTTGATTGGAGTACTCAAAGTCAGGAATCCAGCGAGGAGTTATAACAGGAAGAATTCAAAGGGGTTTACAAGGCAGATGGTCAAAATAGGGAAAGAGAAATAATGGAGCAAAAATGGTTAAATGGTTTGGGAATAGATGGGCAGGTTAAAGGCATATGGGGAGGGTTAAATAAGACTAAAGACCTTTGTGAAAGCCAATGCTCTTGGCTACCCTCCAGAGCTTAATAACAAACCACATTGCTGAATATACTCAACTTATTTGCAAGAATGATACCCAAAATTATATAAATGTATGTTTAAAAAAGGGCAATCTTTTCATCAATAGTGCTGAGATGGGGGGATGGATCCATGTGTAGAAGAATGCAATCAGGTCCTTATAGCATACTTTATCCCTCTGCTCATTTTCCTATGGCAACTAAAACTACCAGAAGATACGTCAAGGGATAAGCATAGGCAAGGCATTTCTGAAAATGATTCCAACTGTACCGGAAGTGACCCTGGGGTTTTAACATGAAATTGTATAAAATTAAACAGCTCTGCACAACAAAGGAAACAATTGACATACTGAAGAGAAATCTTTACCAGCTATTAACCTGACAGAGAATTAATATTAATGAAATTTAAAATATTAGAAAATAAAGAACTCCAAAAAGGAAGCACAAAAAAAAAAATCCAATCAATGAATAGGTGGATGAACTGAACAGAGAGTTGTCAAAGGAAAAATTACTAATGGCTAATCAATAGTCTTCACAGAAATGCAAATCAAAACTATACTAAGATGCTTTTTCACCCTGATCATAGGGGCTAACATCAAGGAAAGAAATTACAATGTATGCTGACAAGGACAAAAAAGGAGCCCTTCCACACTGTTGGTAGGTATGTAAATTACACAGCTGCTGTGAAACCAGTGTAGAGTTTCCTCAAAAGACCAAACCTAGCACTACCCTCAGGTACCTACCTAAGGGAATCTGTTATCATTCTGTGGAGATGATTTGCTCAGTCACTTTATAATGTGTGATAGTCAAGTCATAGAGTCAGCCAAGATACCCACCAATGAATCAATGGGCGAGAAAAGCATCATATGTATGCATGTGATGGATTTTACACCATAAAAAGAAAGAAAGTATGTCATTTTCAGGGAAATGGGTGGCACTGCAGGTTATAATGGTAAAGAAATTAACCAGCCACAGAAAGACAAATAGTGAGGCTTTTCTTTCACATGCACAATCTAAATTCCTATAGTGTGTGTGTGAATGTGTGCATACATGTGTGTGCATGTCTGTGCATGTCTGTGCATCTTTGTGTGTGCATGTCTCTGTGTGTGTATGTGTGATAAATGTAGAAGGGTACTATTTGGAAAGAATAAGAAGTGGGGCGAGGAGGGAAAACAAGAGCATAGAGTATAATGAGAAATGGATATAATCAAAGTTCATGATGTGCATGTATGAAGTGTCACAAAGAAACCCATTATTTCATACAATGAATTTTTTAAAGCCAACTTTAGTAGAACTAATAAAGCATTGAAATAAATAGAATGTTTTCTTTGCTCAAAGTCTGCTCTAGATTCTCTTGATGTGAGCAAGGTCCTCTTATCTAAGGACCTTTAAATAGTTTGAGGAGTATTCCCCTGAATATGTATGCCCCGTTTTCTTTGTTTATTTGTACGATTGCAGACATTTGGCTTGTGGGAATAGTGCTGACATTAACAGTGGGGTTGAAAAACACCAAACTAAGCAAAAAACAAAAATGTACAAAGTCAGGATAATTAAAGTGTGTGTGCAAGTTAATTTTCCATAACACTTGTGAGGTCTCTTTGAGGAAGATGCTTCTGGCTTGTGGTTTTATCATTCATATATACCTAATCTCATGGGGAGGGAAATCATGAATATCTGTCTTCCCTCTTCTCGACATATTACTAGTGATGATCTTTGCTTCATTCCTTCAAGTTTCAAAGCATTATGACATGCAGTATCTTACCAAAGCAACCTCAGTCATTGACAGCTGATTCAGTAAATAAGGAGGGTGGCAGGACTAACCCTGAGGAACTCTCCCAAGCCTCTGTCTTGTCATTTGTAAATGGTAGAAACACATACACAGTCACTGACCTCTCGTATTGAGATATGTTTACAAGCTGAGGGCAGATACAAATCAAACTAATCATGATCTTCATCATCAACATCATCTCAAAATATTTGAAAGTGATAGCTGCCTTCAACGAAAAATTGTAGTCACCTCCCCTTTCTAAAAAGGCACCATTTATCTGGCATTAGTATTTTTTTCATAGCTCAACACAGCTACAAATTCACTGATTTTAAGACCTAACCCAGGCTGGTTGTGTCTGTAAATAAAGCTTTATTGGAACACAGAGACATATGTTAATTCCCATCATTCATATGTCATCTGTGGTTACCTTTTCACTATCATGACAGAGTGAGTGATTGCAGCAGACCCCAAGGTCCAAGGAAACCAAAAATATTCACTTATTCACTACCTGACTCATGACAACAACAAAAAAAAAAAAAACACTTATCAACCCTTGATAATTAATAAACTATTATTGTTGTTAATATAAATTAGATTTGAATTTTAAGTAAAACATAATGATTCCATAAAATTCAATGCACAAGGCTTCATAATTCCTAAACTTGTAACACAACACGTATAGTCCTGAGTTTAGTAAACTGGTGCATCCTGTCCGGTAATATTTTCATTGATCAGCAGAGGGCGAGCTTGGCCCAACAAATCTGTATACAATGCAAAGGGTCCTTTAAGTCAGTCAGCCTGGCAAAGTTTAGAGGCGCTGTGGGTGAGTATTCTAGCTTTAACAGTGGCCAGAAGAATTAGAAGAGAACTAAATGTCTGTTCTACTGTTATCTAATACTTGCATGTTCATCCGGGGAGGAAACCGTTCCTCCACCTCACCCTCCCTTCTCTCATCCTTGCAGGGACCATGAATATTTCAATCAGTTTGGCTGTAGAAACAGGGGTTTTTCCACCACGATGACACAGCACACCAAGCGATAGTGGCGGCTCTTTCTCCACCCTCCATCTCTTTGCACTGCTGCCTCTCTGCAGACCAATGCCATTAGCGCGGAGAGAATCATTGTCTATTGTACGGAAATATAAAAGACGATCATTAGAAGTTCAGATTTCTTCAGTGGCTCCCAGGTCTTACTGATCAACACAGGGGCTGTCTGAAAAGTGAACCATGTCCAAGAAGAATGTCCTGCAGGACTAAAGAATGCTGGGGCCCTCAAGAGAGCCTGAAAAAAAAACACCTACCAGCAGGCCAGACAAGGGCTGCAGGTTGGGGCCTCTGCTTTGAAAGACCTGATTAATGTGAGGTCTTGTTACCTGCACTATCATTGTTTTGTTATGAGTGAAAGGTTTCGCATTCTTAATTTGTCTTGGGGATGGGAAAGGGGAAGGCAAACTTGCCTGATGGGGTTCTTAGGGTGAGGGAGATCCATTTGCTCTCTGAAAACTAACAGACACAAAAAGATGCAGGTCCTTGTACAAATCCACACCAACAGTGGTTCCTGCAAAGGCAGCCTGTGGGGCCCTCATTCCTGAGGCACTTATCTTAAAGAATAGACTAGCGGCGCTGGCAGTTGCTCAAAGTAAAAGCCATCCATTACTCTAGAGTAAAAACGGATTCAAAGAACTCAAGAGGAGAAAAAGGACATTTTAGAGAGATGTGGGAAAAGTAAAATGTACGTGTGGAAAGATAAAAAGAAAATGATGTTTATACCTCATTACTGTATATTTCATTATTTAATAGATCATGCTAAAGTATGTTTGAAGTCTTTTAGAATGATGTGTTCATGAGCTATACAATCTAATATTTAATTCCAAACCCCTTTTCCCATCAACTATAAAATTATGTTAATAAAATTATCTGTATAATTTTGTAATTATTATAATTTATAAACATATAATATGGGTACATACGCATGCATGGACGTGCTCACACCCTAAATATTGGAGCTTTTTACATGACAAACAGAATACGGGCCTGTTAACTTATGTCTGCTATGCAGTGGAGTTGGGGGAGCCAAGAGAGAAAAGACAGCATGAGAAGTCTGTGCTGGTGAAGCCATTCATGTACATTATCTAGTAAGGGCTAATATTTACAGAGCTAGGTAATTTTTACTGCATTAGTAAAGAAACCTGTTAAGAAATGGCAGCTGGACATGCTGTGACATGCTTTAGGAAGACAGTAATTTATGTCTTATTTTTCAAGATGATTGATAAACAACATAATAATTTAGAAGTTTGTTTGCATCTGGTCAAGGTTAACTCACTCAGAAAACAGTTCTTTGGTTGGTTGGTTGGTTGGTTGGTTGGTTGGTTGGTTGGTTGGTGTTTTTTTGTTGTTTTTTTGTTTTGTTTTAGTAGATTTCTTATGGAGGACTAGTGGGGCTGGAGAGATGGCTCAGTGGTTCAGAGCACTGGCTGCTCTTCCAGAGGAGCCAGGTTCAATCCCCAGCATCCACACGACAGCTCAAAACTGTCTGTAACTCCAATTCCAGAGTATCTGACACCTTCACATCAATGCACATAAAATAAAGTTAAATAAATTAAAGAAAAATATGGGGTTGGGGGAGAACCATCCACTTATCACATTTCACCTGCCTACTTACTGTGGGGTATTTCCATTTAGTGCAAATTATGTGTAGCTAGAGTTTTCCTGCCTGACCCACAGTCAGGACAAATCTCTCACCCGCCAGTCCCACAGCCACTCAGACACAACCAAGTAAACACACAGAGACTTATATTGCTTATAAACTGTATGGCTGTGGCAGGCTTCTTGCTATCTAGTTCTTCTACTTAAATTAACCCATTTCTATTAGTCTATAAGTTGCCACGTGGCTTATGGCTTACCAGTACCTTACATCTCACTTGTCATGACGGCAGCTGGCAGCATCTCTCTGCCTTAGCCTTCTACTTCCCAGAATTCTCCTCTTTCCTTGTCCCTCCTATACTTTCTGCCTGGCCACTGGCCAATCAGTGTTTTATTTATTAACCAATCAGAGCAATACATTTAACATACAGAACATCTCACAGCAATTATGTATTTTTTGACTACTCCTTCACAAGAAATCTGCTAAAACAAAACAACAATAATATTTCCCTATATTCCTTAGACACTGATGCTTCTTCCCTCTCTCTTTTCTATGGAAGCCAGACACCTTGAAAAAACCTTGTCTCTGTGAACACACACACACACACACACACACACACACACACACACACACACACCATACATATAAGCCTGACTTCCAAGGATTAAAATATTAGACACCACTGTAGAGAACAGTGGTTCTCAACCTTCCTCATGCTGCGACCCTTTAATACAGTTTCTCATGTTGTGGTGACCCCCAACTATAAAATTATTTTAATTATTTTTGTTGTTGCTTCATAACTGTAATTTTGTTACTGTTGTAAATTGTAATGTAAATATCTATGTTTTCTGATGGTCTTAGGCAATCCCTGTAAAGGATCATTCAACCCCCAAAAGGATTTCAACCCACAGATTGAGAACCACTGGTATAAACCCTCCTCAACTAACTGGCCAACAACTTCTTGTTCCTGGTAAAAATTGTTGCCTCTTTTGAATACCTTCAAAAGTATAGATTCATTCTACCTAGCCATCTCTTCATTGTTATATAATTTGGCTTTCCTTCCTGAGAGACATATTGACCCATAGTTGTTAACTTTGGGGACAGGTTTTAAGTGAAGTGCAAAAAAAATCTGACGGGGAACAGGAGAGAAAAACAATTTGGAAACTGAGCAAAATAAAAGAGGTCTCTTCCACCTCAACATAGACATGTTGTTGTAAGGGAAAGTTTCCTGTCAGCAAAGCTAGATCCCAAGGCATCCAGAACTCTCCCTGCACATTAAGTGTCTTTTTTTTCTGTTTTCTTTTTTCCTTTTCCTACCTTCCTTCCTTTCTTTTCTTTATTTATTTTTTTCATTTCTTTCAATTTTCCAAAGCTTTAAAGTAAGTCAGGATAGACCTGGACTTCGGAAATTAATTGATAAGTGAAGTGTTTTTTGACATAATTCTTGAGAACAGAACAACACTGTCATTTTCTCTTCCTCCAAAACACTACCTTTGTTTCATCTTAGAACCCTGACTGACAGAAATGATGATGGACAGATGGAACAGCAAGCTTTGGTCTCCTGGTGCTGAATGCAAACCAAACTGCCTTCCAGAATCTTACAGGCAAATATTCACATCTATAGATCACTACTCAGTTGTAAGTGGCGTGGTTTTGTAGAACATCCAATTATTGTCTGTCCATGGTACAAAATCTGTCATCCAAACAGTCAGGGCACAGCAGCAAAAGAATGAAGAGTTCAAGGACAGCCTGGGCTACATAAGGACGCCCTGTCTTGGAATGAAGCTCGATGGTAAAGCACCTGCCGAGAATGCACAGTGCTCTGGGTTTGTTCCTCGGCTCTTTATTAGAATGGCACACTTCCTCTCTGTGTTAACTAAGTTACCACTTAACTTGGCTGCTGAAGGTGCTCCATTTTAACATAAGCGTAATAGAACCTACCTCCAAAAGTATCTTGTAAAGGTGAAATAAATTAATGCATCCAAAGCACTTCACAAAGTACCTAATACATGACACATCCAAGAAATAATTCTGTCTGCACCACTCTTCCGCCTGTAGTGACAGCCACTAGGCCAGGCTTCGTCTTTGTCAAGAAGATAAATTGTTTCCTACACTGTGTTTTGAAGTCTAGCAAAAAGAAATCCCCACTCTTCAAGGTTGCCTTTGCCTTGAAATTTCCGTTTATAATTACCTTAATTAAGAAGTCTGCTAAATTTTCATTAACAGTTCCAAGTATATATGACTGCTGCTCTTTAATTCCACACCAGCATTCAGTTTTACTATCCTGTCTCTACTTAGGGTCTTTCCCTAAAATGAGCCTACTTCATTTTTCTTTAAAAGACAGGGAACATGAAACAGTGGAAAGATCTTAAATACTTTGAAATGAGGAGATCATCTTGGATTATCAGTGTCTATCCTAAGTCCCATGACAGCTATTCTCATAAGAAAAGGAAAAGAGAGATTTGAGACACCAAAGAGGAAAAGACACAGACAGAAAAGGGAAAAGGCAGTGTGATCATAGAGGCAGAAATGGGTAGGATGTGGCCACAAGCCAAGGAAAGCTGACAGCCACCAGCAAGTAGGACAAATCGGTTCTTCCTAAAGCCTCAAAAGGAATGCAGTCTTGCTGATGATAGCATTTCCAAATCCAAGAACTATAAAGAAGTCTCTGGTGTTAAGCTTCTGGGATTTATTTTTACCACTTTCAAATTGACTTTAATCAAAGTACCATTTGCCCTTCATTTATCAAACCAGTACTGAGAGGATGAAGTCCACAAGCATAAGTGAAGATTCATCCACAGCCCAAGGTGCCTAACAGACACAACCACATCATCATTGTTAGGTGGGGTACATGTGCTGTCTTTGCACCAGGGACTGCAACTTTTAGTTTCTGGATAACGTCTCTACTTTACCATATGTCGTTGTTTTATTTTGCTGTTTTGTGAGAACTAGATTTACAGTCCTTGCCTCCTTCATCTGCTACCAAGTATGGCAGGGACTTGCTGTTGCTATGACAGAAGACTTGAAAAAAAGAACTTTAAAAAAGAAAGATCTCCTTCAGCTCATGATTTTAGAGATATCAGCCAATGGTTGGCTGACTCCTTTGCTTTGAACAAAAGACAAAAGCATAGACTATTTCAACATCACACTATCACGTGGTGGTCACAAATGCCAGGGGAGGCTTGCTCACCTCACAGAGGTCAAGAAGTAAAAACAGAGAAGAAGAGGAAAGAGATAGAACAAACCCTTCAAAGTCAAGCTCCCAGTGACCCAGTTCCCACCACTGCCCATAGCCCAATAATCGATGAATCCATAGATGAACACATTGCTGAGGTCAGAGTCACCTCTCACAGGCCTCACTTCAGAACACTACTGCACTGGAGACCAAGCTTTCAACACAGAGTTGAGAACCTCTTCCTCAAATCACAATCACTTCCTAGGCAAACATTTGTTACACAGTTACTGTCTACTGATAAATTGGGTCTCGGGGGAAATTCTCCTTAACCCAATATTCATACATAAGCAAATTAAACAACCCTATTTAGATAGTGGGAAGTTGATTAAGACGAAATTAAGGAGATTAGTATACATTGGAATGAATAACATCTAGTTATTAACCCTGGCTATTAAACTACTTGCCCCAGATATACATAGCACTATATTTTAGTTTTCATAAAGGATACTCTAGACATAGTATAAGAAAGCCTGCCTATTTTCTTTTAGAAAATAAATACATTCATTTTCTCAATAAAACTGAGCTTTCTTCAGATATTTTTTTCCAAAAATCATTTGATCTAATACCACCTGAGCTATGGCTTTTCTAATTAACATCAGAGATGCACCCTTCTAGAAGCCTTCTTGACTCACACAAAAGGAGATGGCTTTGATTCTCCACTTTTGTTTGGAAAGTGTGACCTTTTTCAGTTCATCTCAGTGATTGCCTCTACCTCCCCCCCACACACACACACACCCACAGATCAGATTTTCCTCTCATTTGGAGTAAAACTCTTTATTTGATAGGATATGGATGTTACTTTAGATTTAGCTCAAACTAGCCAGCAGTGAAAGTTCCAAATGGGTTTTTTTTTCTTTTTTTTTCATTTTTCTTTATTAAGAAATTTTCTACTTACTGTACATACCACCCACAGATCCTACCTCCTCCCTCCTCCCACTCCCTAGCCCTCCCTCCCAAGCCACCCTACATGCCCACATCCCCCAAATCAAGGTCTTCCATGGGGAGTCAGCAGAGCCCTGCACACTGAGGCTAGGCAGGTCCAAGTCCCTTCCCACTGCACCAAGGTTGCACAAGGCATCACACCACAGGCACCAGATTCACAAAAGTCTGCCCATGCACCAGGGATGGATCCCTATCCCCCTGCCTGGGTGCCCCCCAAACAGTTCAAGCCAAACAAACATCTTCCGTGTCCAGAGGGCCTAGTCCAGTCCCATGGGGGCTGCACAGCCACTAGTCTACAGTTCATGGGCTTCCACTAGTGTGGCTGGTCATCTCTGCACATCCTCCCATCATGATCTGGACGTCCTCTGCCTGCAGAATCCCTCCTCTCTCTCATCAATTGGATTCCTGGAGCTCAGCCTGGCACCTGGCCATGGATCTCTGCATCTGCCTCCATCAGTCACTGGACAAAGGCTCTATGATGACAGTTAGGGTATTCCCTAGACCAGTCACCAGAGTAGACCAGTCCAGGCACCCTCTGGACCACTGCCAGCAGTCCAAGGTGGGGTCATCCTTGTGGATTCCTGAGAGCCTCCCCAGCACCCTGCCTCTTCCTATTCCCATGATGTCCTCATCTAACATGGTATCTCCCTCTCTGCCCTCCCACTCTGTCCCTGTTCCAGCTCAACCCTCCCATTCCCCTATGTTCTCATCCCCCACTCCTCACCCTTCCGCCACCCCCCCCTCCAGTCCACTCATGTAGATCTCATCCACTTCTCCTTCTCTGGGTCATCCATGTGTCCCTCCTAGGGTCTTTCCCTGTTAGCCAGCCTCTCTGGAGCTGTGGGTTGCAGTCTGGCCATCCCTTCCCTCACATCTGGTATCCACTTATGAGTGAATACATACTGTGTTTGTCCTTCTGAGTTTGTGTTACCTCACTCAGGATGATATTTTCTAGTTCCATCCATTTGCCTGCAAATTTCATTGAGAATCAATGTAAATCATCATTTCTAAATGTTATTTGAAATTCAACAGAAAGTTTAGTCAAGACCAACGAGAATTCTGTTGTGATGGATTGTGTCCTACAGTACATTCTCACTTCACAGTCATCAACACCACCTAGCAATTCTACTAAGATTTCCTCTTAAAAGTATTTAAATTTTATAAGTAAGAATGCTAGACAAAATCTCTTTTTTTGTTTCCAGTTTTATTTGTGGGTTTCCCTACATGTATTTCAATTCAACTCCACAGTTCTCTGAAACCACAGAACTTACAGAAGTAGCAATGGACCAAACCCAGGCTTTCCAAAGGTGCTTCTGATACTTAATGCACTCTATACACATCACACACGCTCTTATCAACCATGAGTGGTCAAGGATGTGGCTGAGATTTCCAGTGATGTGACACTTTTCCCAAAAACTTAATACAATTCTGGTAAATGGTCTTTGAAGATATAATGCCAAGGAGGAGTCGTGTACCTTATTGGGGCTCTAAATACATTAACAAATCCAGAAAAGAAATATTGCTTCCCTCATAGAGCATACTTTCATTGTGAGCAATAGTCGTCAATTCTCACTCTCTGTCAAGCACTGTTTTTATATCATATATATGGCATACATTGACACTCACAAAAATTATGAGACTGTGACCCACCCCACCTCCATTTAAGGCAGAAGAAGACTAATGACAGAGTTAAGTGACTTACCCACTTGCAAGCATTTCTTAATGACTATGACAGATGCCCAGTGTTTACCTTAGTGTGGTACAGATTAGTGAATAAACCCATCCCCACTGAACTAGAACAGGAATTTTGCCATGCAGATTTCAGCCCACGTGAAATTACTTTTCCAAATTGGAAAAGTATAAAACTAATACCAAATTTATACTTCTACATAAGAAAAGAACTAATGATTGTAACTTTAGCTTTGAATTGCTGCTTGAAGTAATAAAATGACGTTGGTGCTTACCACACTTCATAACTGTGCATATGTTATGTTATTACTCAATTAACGACTTTCCCTTTAGCTGCTGCCCTGTGTTTAGATGTTCTCACTGCAATAGCAGGACTCAGCACTGCAGAATAGTGTCTTGTGTATCAGAAATGTTTGTTTAGCATTCAGCCTTATGTTTCTTTTTAGCATGATGGAAAGATTGACTATTGCATAGACATGGATGTGTGTTGATTTTCAGTGAGATTATGCCCTAAAAGAAACCGGGTACAAGTGCCAAGATAATGAACTGAAGAAAGAATCATTTTTCAACAAATGGTCCTGAAACAAGAAGATATCAGTATGCAGAAAGGTGAATTGGAACCCTTACCTTACACCACCCACAAAAAGTCATTTGATTTGTATTATGAACCTAAAAGCTAAAGCTATAAAAGGCTTGAAAAAAAGCATGGAGATAAACATCCATGATCTTTGACTGTACAACAACTTTACCACAACAAACACAAATAAAAGAACTTTAATAAATGGGCATGAAAAAAATGAAAATCTTTGCACTTCAAAACATCCTTAGTTAAGTAAGGAGACAGCAGAGAAGGAAATGTTTGAGAATCATGTTTCCAAATACTTTTGTATCTAAAATATATTTTTTTAATAAAGGACATGTACAACTCAGTGATTAAGAAAATAAGTGACTCAATTGAAAAGTGGGCAAAACATCTGAATACTATTAACATTTTATTATTTAGAATACTATTAGTCTTCTTATCATACAAGGAAAGCATACTATCAGAAATATCCTATAAATATCTAATACAAGACTATCCAAGAAATGGTACAAAGTAGACATAGCTGTATAAAGACATATACCAAATTTCCTTTCTTGCAACACCTTGGTACTCTAAAGCTTATATACCATGACCACTGTTGACTCTTTTGTTGAGTTGGTTTCAACCTGTCAGCTTCCATTGCATATCACCATCTTTGGCAAGCTGCTTGTACTGTTAGCATCATGAAAGAAAGAGAACTTGGAGATGCAGTAAGACTCTCTCCCCGATTTTGTTAGTGACCACTGGCGTTGAGGTTATTATTGTTACTGAATCTCCTTCAGACACCCCTCAGGAACATATTTCTTTCATTTTGTCCTCAAGGTAAACAAAACTCGCGGCTTTGAAGTCACCTTCTGAGTTCTTTGCTTTCAACTACCTTAAATCTTACACTACTGTGCCCTTCTCTCCTTCACAGCTAAGTACAAAATCATGTAAGGCAGACTGAGTTTCCTGTACTACTTTAAATGGGGCAGTATTCAACAATATTGTGGGGTGAATTGACCTGATGCAACAGAATACACCATCAGAATAATAGAACGTGAGATAAAAGTCTTCATGAAGAATCAAATGGCTATTATCTTACCTTTCTGGAGTGTTCTTTTAAGATGCACTTAGTACATTTTGTTTCCGTTGATAATAACAGCCCTAATTTTTTTTTAAAGAGTAATTTGTCTCTATTCAAATGGAATCTTAGTTATGCGTTGCCCACAGATAGCATAAAGGGGACTCTGGCTTATGGTGTTCAAATCACGTTTTCTGAAATGTCTGTAAAACATTCCCTCTGCACAATTTGATTTGGTGGCCTGCCTCTCTCTGGATTGTTAATATCAGCAGGACAAACCACACAATTAGTGTCCTCTATCGATCTTAGCATAGTTCTTTGACAAGAAGCAACACTGTGTGCCACTGTGTTAATACAAACCAATGATAAAAGGGGCCAAATAGTCCACTGCAACTGTCAATATGAGAGTTTCATGAAACGTCGAAATCTAAAAGCTAGTTATTTTGCTGGAGCCCCCAAGGGGTGGAGTTTGTTTTTCCAACTCCCAATGTGTTCTCTTCTTTCTGGTAATGCCAAGAGCATTTTTCCCTCCACACAAGTTGGCAGCTCATTAAAGCAAATAATGCTTTAGTGGCTGGAGCAATAAAGTTGAATAATTGATGCCTTGAGTCTTTCTCAAAGTCACTTGTAAGATGACCATTGTAAGATAGATTTACTTCTGCTAAATGGTCTGTGTTAAGGGGACGGTAACAGCACAGACTAGGTATGAGGTAACTAGCAGCTGGGTGAAGAGACTCAACTGTCTGATAGCAGTGCTCTGCTAAACCTTCTTCAGCAATATAGTTACGGCCACACCTCTTCGCCCTCAACTGCTACTAAACATACACTCAGGAAACAATCTCTTTTATAGGCAAAGATGATCACCTGGTATAGCAGGAATCTTAAAAGGCCTTATTAATAAAAACGAACCTGGAGCCAGGTATTGGGGTGAACACTGGAAGATCAGAGAAGCAGAACAAGCCACAGCTTCCTCACCTCGACAGTTCCTCAGCTGATCCTGTTTCCTCAGACTGGAAA
Organism: Peromyscus melanophrys; assembly: GCA_902168415.1. Lineage (NCBI taxonomy): Eukaryota > Metazoa > Chordata > Mammalia > Rodentia > Cricetidae > Peromyscus > Peromyscus melanophrys. Next base: position 19,067 of record CABHPR010147006.1, read on the forward strand.
GCTTCTGTGTCCTCATCCCAATGACTCTCAGCTGAACTGTGCTGCTCGAAAGCCTGAAGCTTAACCAGCTAAAAGCTTCTAGTTTCTGGTCCTTATACCTTATATACCTTTCTGCTTTCTGCCTCACTCCCTGGGATTAAAGGCTCACTTTCTGGGATTAAAGGTGTGAGTCACCATGCCTGGCTGTTTCCAATGTGGCCTTGAACTCACAGAGATCCAGAGGGATTTCTGCCTCTGGAATGCTAGGATTAAAGGCGTGTGCTACCACTGCCTATCCTCTATGTTTAATATTGTGGCTGTTCTCTTCTCTGACCCCAGATAAGTTTATTAGCGTGCACAATATTTTGGGGAACACAATACCACCACAACCTGGATAATCAAAACTAAGTATAATGCTAGAAACCTTGAAGCAGTGTTTGAAAATGTAGAACCCTACTTGGGAGTCATCTCAAATCTCATAGAAGAGATGGATGGAAAATAAGCCATTTGATAGCAGCACGCATGGAAGAACATAGGCTGGAAGGGTCAGTCCATCTCTAAGTTCTGATTTGGTAAATTTACAAGCACTATCGTTTGCCGATTGGTTCGTTGTGATAAAATATTGCTTCTTCGTTTGCCTCCATTCTCCCATGTATAAACTGAGAGCACTAACTCTTTCTGATGTCACTCTGAGGGAAGACTGAGCCTGGAAGTTCAAGATCTTGACCAGCCTGAGAAACACGGTAAGAGCTCACTTGGAAAACTTCAAATAAAGCAAATTTTAGAATTATAGGACCGCACAGAGACATTTGTGTAGCTCTACAGAACTAGACATTATTATAATGAAAAAACATGGATCTTCGGAATGAATAGAGAGGGCAGTGGGGTTTTCTCAGAAATGTCTTATAAGTAGATAAGGCTTAATTGAGAAAAATGAGCAAGATAAGTAAAGTATTTCATTGAAGATAAGAACTGAAAGTTAGCCGGGCGTTGGTGGCGCACGCCTTTAATCCCAGCACTCGGGAGGCAGAGGCAGGCGGATCTCTGTGAGTTCGAGGCCAGCCTGGGCTACCAAGTGAGCTCCAGGAAAGGCGCAAAGCTACACAGAGAAACCCTGTCTTGAAAAACCAAAAAAAAAAAAAAAGAACTGAAAGTTGTTAAACTATCAGTTCTCACCAGAATGAAGCCACAAAGCAGAATTTAATCTGATTAAGTGATAATTACAGAATAATATAATCAATCCTAGAAACCAGAAAGTGGTTTTCCACCATTACTGCTCCATGGATTTGATATACAAATTGAACATGAAATTATCCACAGTGTCTACAGAACTGTTCTGTGGTTCTAAAATATTTGTAACCCAAACTCTTGTCATAGCCCCTGCTCCCTGGGCTTATTAAGTACATAAAAACTGCGTTGTTTTGAAGACTTACTTCAGTTGGCTCTCCTACACTATCTCAGTTAATCATAACCCTTCCCATACAGTTGCCCACGAGAACTCTTCCTTGTCTATGCTTACATTTCACTGGTCAAGTTCTGGTGAGTATAAATCAGTACTTGACTTCTTCCTATATAAAGACCTTTAACTTCTAATTATAATGATATGTCAACTACAAATATTTATTCAGCTTCCATCTAGGAGTGTGGCACATGCCTATACCTCCAGTACAAGGGAGGCTAAGCAAGAGTGTCAAGAGTTAGAGGTCAGCCAGGAAAACAGAATGAGACTATGCATTGAAAAGGAAAAAATTATGATTTCAAATTGTGAGCATAACTGATAGGGGAAAGGAAAGATAGATAAATGCACTTTTACATTTCATACTACAGAGACTTTTTTGTATTTTATGTTATAGAAAGGAATCTGCATGTAAATGCTATTAGCATGTACACATCATCAATTATTTGTTTGTTACTGCATCTCCAATCCAGATGCTGCCCAACGGCCCAATTATATTGAAGATGAAACAAACATGATAGATACATGGATAATAGATAGATAGACAGATAGGTAGGTAGATAGATAGATAGATAGATAGATAGATAGATAGATAGATAGATATGGATAGATATTTAGAAAGATGATAGATATTTAGAAAGATGATAGGTAGATAGATAGATAGATAGATAGATAGATAGATACATAGATAGATAGATAGATAGATAGATAGATAGATAGATAGATAAGATAGATAGATGATTGATAGGTGATAGATAATAGATGACATATTGATATAGAAAACTTATTTATATAGAAGTATATTGCATAGATAGGCACATAGTGCTTTACATAGTAGCATTTAATAAATGCTTGATAGTAGTATATTATAAAATAATTCTACAAAATAATATCAGATATATATTTGTTTAGGGAAAGTTGATTCTATAAGTACTTTCTTCTACTGGCTTACCTTTAGTTTCTATTAAATAAATTGTTTTTGAGTTAATGAAAACCTAAAATTTTTTTTACATGTTACAAAAGAGGTAGGCACCAATTTTTTTTTTTTTTTTTGGTTTTTCAAGACAGGGTTTCTCTGTGTAGCCTTGGAGACTGTCCTGGAACTCACTCTGTAGCCCAGGCTGGCCTTGAACTAACAGAGATCTGCCTGTCTCTGCCTCCTGAGTGTTGTGATTAAAGGCGTGCGCCACCACTGCCTGGCTTCATTTTTATTAAATTCTATCAAAGCAATAAATGTTTTAATACTTCAGTGCCCAATGTATTGAAATTTTCATACATCTCTACAATTTCTACAGGAATTACGTTCACCTAATGGATGTTGGAGGTAGATACATTTCTGGACCAGCTGGACTTTTAGAACACAGAGCACCACCTAAAGATGACTAAAAGGTAAAATGGATAGGCAGCTAAAAATAAAGCAAGAAGATCACAAGGTCAAGATCTACCTGAGCTACAGAATGAGCTCAAAGCTAGCTTGCAATAATCAGTAAGTCTCTGCCTCGAGAACAAAATTAAAAACTGGGGATGTAACTGAGGGGTAGGGTTCTATCCAGTCTGAGCAAGGCCCTAGCCTCTATCTTCGATAAAAGCAAAGAGAATGAAGACAAGAGAAGATGGCAAGGGAGGAGAGGATGGGGAAAGGGAGGGAAGGGAAAAGAACCAAAGTGGATAAGGGAAATCCCAGAAGACTTTTATCTCTGGACAAAGAACTACAGGTGACTAAAGAATGTTGAGAGTAAGAGAAATGGTCTTTCCCAAAGAAGAGTACAGCATTTCTTCCTTTATTGTACAGGATTGTTTTAGCTATCCTGAGTTTTTTTGTTTTTCCATATAAAGTTGAGTATTTTTCTTTCCAGGTCTGTGAAGAACTATGTTGGGATTTTGATGGGAATTGCATTGATGGGGTAATCTACAGAGAGAATTGAACCAAGCTCATAGGAACTCACGAACATTAGACTAACAACTGTGGAACCTGCATGGGACAGCACTAGACAGACCCTCTGCATGAGAGAGAGAGAGAGAGAGAGAGAGAGAGAGAGAGAGAGAGAGAGAGAGAGAGAGAGAGAGAGAGAGAGAGAGAGAGAGAGAGAGAGAGGAGAGATGGATGTTTAGCTGGGTCTGTTTGCAGGGCCCATGGCAGTGTGATCAGAATCTATCCTTGGTGCATGAGCTGGCTTTCTGGATCCCATTATCATTCTAATAGACCTACCTTCCTAAGTATCTTGACCTTTATCTCTTGAAGCCTTCAATATCTTTATTTTGTGATTTTTTTAATGGTTTTTCTATAATATGATGTGAGGAGCTTCTTTTCTGGCCATGTATATTTGGGATTGTGTAGGCCCCTTGTATCTGGACGGGAGTCTGTTTCTCTAGATGTGGAATACTTTCCTTTTTTACTTTATTGAAAATATTCTCTATGCCTTCACAGCGGTATTATTCTCCTGTGTTCACAATTTGAAGGTTAGGCCTTTTCGTGGCATTCCAAAGTTTTCTATGTTCTTGAATTTTATTAAATTTATCACTTTGCCTTTTTATGGGATGTGGGAAAATGGAAGAAGAGAAAGGACATCAGAAAACCTGAATCCAGGCAATGTATTTGCTATACTTGTTGGAAGAAACAAAAAGCTAATAATGTGAATTAGTCTTCTGGTTAGTCTTTAAATGGTGACAAATCATCATACTGATCATAAATAAATGCTAAACATACCAGGAATTTTTTGTTATTGGACATATACCCATAAGAAGACAAGGCTATTGTGGACCTTTTATTGTATGAGAGAAAGAGAAAAAGAAGAGAGAGAATAAGTATTTTAGACAATGACACAGCATGATGTGTCAAGATGAGAAGAAGAATTGAGAGTGTCGTGGTCAAAGTAACATGGGCTCACAACTTAAAGAAGTCCACCTGAAGAGGAAGTGTGAGGAATGGAGGGATGGGGAGATGGATTAGCGTCGCAGAGGTGCTAACAGGTGATGTACAAGGAGCTAATTTATTCTGAGGGAAGTATAGAAACCTTGAAAGTTTCTGGTTTGGTGTGATATGATTATCTTCCCATTTTTGCAATGATCAGTAGGGCAGCTCTGTGGAAAATAAACTAGAATGGGTGGAGAGCAAAAGCAGAGAAACAAAGAAGGTGGTCTTCACAGTCACCTGGGGGAGAGGTAGTGGTGTCTCAGCACAAAATGGCTGAAGAAGAAGAAAGAAGTGGCTATATGATTCAGACATTTATAGACGCAGGTCTAGAAGTTTCCCTTGAGGATTCATATGGTGTGTGAAAAACAAGTGAGGTCTGAATACTGGGAAAGATGAGACGGCCATCGTGAGGTGGGAAAAGCTGCAGATGAAGCACCTGGGAGGAATCCCACACTGGACTTGTTAAAGTGGAGATCCCCAAGAGAACAGAGTAAAACTGAGTTGCTCTCCTCGGTGATAGAATGGTGACCGATGCCACAGTTGGCACTTGGCATACAACAGCTCATCTGACATGATTCCTGTAACACTTTAATAAACAACTTTGCCTTGCTGGAAATGAACTTACCAAACATTACACTTAACTTCAGGAGATGGCAAAAAATGTAACCCCTTCTTCTCTCTCTTTAAACTGTATTTTTATTTTCTACAAGACTTCATTCTTAAGGATTGAAGAAATGATACTAGTATACCTTGTTTCCTAGCACATATTGCCAGACAATAAGCGGCTAACTATTAAAATATAACAGTGGAGAAAATAGACAAAATTGCCTTAATGACCACTAAGACAGAAATTTCCTGAAATTCACTACACTACACCCAAGGACTCAACAGGAAATCAAAATCAGTTATCAAGCTAGCTCTGAAGCTTTCATCATTTTCATCTCAGAAGATTGTTTTTCCAACTTTAAGTGGCTTATATGACTTACCTTCATGGGTCAGACCAAAAAGCCAGCAGTCATTTGGAAAAAGGCCTGGCCATTGTGTTCAGTGACATTTTATATTGGCAGGAAGTAACCATTTATGCAATTATTTTCTGTAATCCCTGCATTCCTGTTAGCATAAGCTAGAGAAAGGGAAAAAAAAAGCATTGGATGATCATGTTCCTTAGTGTGAAATTGGAAAATAAAAAGCCATCACCTTGCTGATCCCTTCTTTCCACTAAAATGCAATGCCTCTGGAGTACGTGCAATAAAGGCATAATGAGAATATTTTCTTTTGGTGAACGGAGAGCTTCAGGTGGGGATACATTCTCATTACTTCTCCATTTTACTTACCAGAATTCAATTTCTTCTTGTAATAGTATCTCCTTCTAAAACCAACACAAAAGCACAGCCACTGCTAAGACTTTCATTTCAAGATAGAGAGAACCAGAATGAAGCCCTTGAGTGCAAAAATCACAGTCTCTGTTTTATTAATCATTTTAGTCTCTCTTCATAATTGAACTTGACCTACCAATAGTTTTCGCTTTGAAAAGGATGACATAATGAAAGAGAGAAAGATAGGCGGAAGAGGAAAGAAGAAAAGATGAGGAAGAAAGAGGAAAGAGATGGAAAGAGGGGAGGAATAGAGGGAAGGAAGGAATAAAAAGGAAAGGTATGTTATTCCTTTCGTATTGTATTTAATTTATTTGCTTGGAGTTTTTCTATAAAGCAAAGGCAAGAAGAAGACAGAATTATCTGATGAAATACAAATTTCAGATGCTGTATCAATATTGTCTACACTTAAATATTATTTGTCATGCCCCATCTGAAATACTAAAAGATTCACAGTGCTCTATACACAATCATTTCACACAGGCCTGAAAAAAAAAGACTGCTAGTAGATTTAAGATGGTAGAGATGGGTGCTCTCCAGGAAAGGGTTAGACAGTGAAAATGCTCAGAAACTCCCAAGAGAAGAATCTACTGGAAGAGATATTGTACTAGTTATGAATATCTTTGACCACAGAAGGTGGTAAAGTAATCAGGGACATTAGAATTCGGTCCCACAGCTGGGCGGTGGTGGTGCACGCCTTTAATCCCAGCACTCGGGAGGCAGAGGCAGGTGGATCTCTGAGAATTCGAGGCCAGCCTGGTCTCCAAAGCAAGTTCCAGGAAAGGCACAAAGCTACACAGAGAAACTCTGTCTCAAAAAAACAAAAAAAAAAAAAAAAAAAAAAAAAAAGAATTCGGTCCCACAACTTTGGAACGCTGATCACTTTATATACTCTCTAGAGATTATGGGCAGTAGTATCAAGCCATATCTTACAGTCAGTCACATGACCATGGGGAATACAGTCAATATGCTATTGTATGTATTTTTTCAAGTAATAATGTTTGGTTGGTGCATCTAATACCTTTTCAACTTACACTAAACTTTTTGAGACATAACCCATTCTAAATCAAGGAGCATTATACTTACTGAAACAAGAGCCCATTATATGAAATTTATTTGTCTAAGTTACTAATATTCAGGCTATTGATGCAAATGTTTTTCAATATTTAGTGTGTGTGTGTGTGTGTAACTGAATCATGGATGCTAATTATCTACTTTTGACTGAGCCATACCCCTAGACTCCCAGATTCTTTTTCTGAATTTTTATACATAGACTTTCCTTCTGTCCCCAAGTGCATCTCAAGTTAATAAGGTTCTGTAATTGCATTGCACATACGTATTCCATTTTAACTCTTGGCACGGAATGAAAGGTGGCAATAATACTATCCAATTTATTATTCTAATTTGTAAGAACAGAACATGTTTGTCAGGGACATACAAAACTGAATGAATGGAAAATGTGCCAGCGAAGACTTACTGTGCATGACACTAGTCTGTATTAAATTATTCTCACATTGATATACTATGCAGCAACTAAAAAGACATTTAAATGATTAAGGAAACATTTATCTCATGACTGTTCAAGAATTTGCGTGTCTGCACTATAAAAGCTTACAAAATAGAATTTTTAAATCTAATTAAATGTCTGCATAAAACTTAGATTCCTAAAAGAAGAATCATATTACATTTAATGAAAAGAAAATATTTAATGACAAAATTCTTGTTTGGCATTAAGCTACAACTTAACTTTGTTTGCAGAACAATAAAAATTTTTTGTATTTTTTTCGGCACTATCCATAGCACAAAATGTTTCTGATTTCCTGTGATTTTTAAAGTCAGAAAAATCTATATTGTAATTTTGGTAAAAATATGTTATGCAAAGAGGTTAGCTGTTTAAACATATAGCAGTACTGTGCTGCTAAATAAAAAAAATCATTTCTGCTGTATTGTCTCACAAAATACAACTTTAGAGCCACGGTTCTTATAAGAGACACACATCTAAGATTACTGTTGAAGATAAATACGTTTTGAAAGAGGCTAATCTTACCTGAGTCAAATTAAATAGAGTTAGACATGAAAGTCCTCATGAATAGTCTACTTCCTGTTCCTTCTCAAGCGAAGTTTCAAGCCAGGGAGGCTCTGAGTCTGCAGCTGTCATCTTCCCCAGAGTTTGACCCATGAAGGAGCCTTTTGTTCCCCTGATAAGTGATACATTGTGTATTGCTCAGGTGCCTTGAACCAACAGTATAGGCCGACACAATGAGCCTGTCTCCAGGCGGTTTTAAGAAGGTGCAGAATAAAAGTCAGTTAGCTTTACCTGAGATGTGTTCTTTTCAATGGGACTTTCTTTGCCCACTCTATTGTAAAATATCATTTTGTCTGATTATAAAAGCCAACTCTAGAGTTTGTCCTTACGCCTCTGAGTCCCAGTTCTGGAACAAAAGCAATAGGAACAGAAGCAGGCTCGCTCTCTCTCTCTCTCTCTCTCTCTCTCTCTCTCTCTCTCTCTCTCTCTCTCTCTCTCTCTCACACACACACACACACACCCAA
>CABHPR010147007.1:0-32075 GCA_902168415.1 Peromyscus melanophrys
GTTGGTGGCTTATTCAACTTAAAGATCTCTATTTTATTTGTTGTTACAAATAATAAGATTTTCTTTTTTATGATATAATATTCCATGCTGTATGTGTATCACATTTTATATCCACCCATTGGGCAGTGAGCATTTAGGTTATTTCTAGTGCTTGGTTGTTGTGGACATGAGAGCCTCAGGCACTTCTTCAATATATTCATTTTATTTCCTGTGTGTTTATGTCCATTAGAGGAATTGCTGGGTCACATTATAGCTGTGGTTTTAATTTTTGAGGTATCTAAGTGGTGTTTTCCATAAGGCATACACTAAATTACATTCCATCAATAGAATAGAAATATTTACTTTTCTCCGTATCCTTACCAGCAGTTTTTATTGTTATTATTATTATTATTTTTTTTTTTCTGAGACAGGGTTTCTCTGTGTAGCTTTGTACCTTTCCTGGATCTCGCTCCATAGACCAGGCTGGCCTAGAACTCACAAAGATCCACCTGCCTGAGCGCTGGGATTAAAGGCGTGTGCCACCACCGCCCAGCTTATTGTTAATTTTTTTGAAAATAATCATTCTTAGTGGGGTAAGGTGATAGCTTGTAACTTTTCTTTTCCTATTGATAAGTTTGTTATTCTGATACTCAGATATTAGCTATTTGTATGTTCTCATTTGATGTCTATGTAGAGCTGTTTCTCGGGTTAAATAAAAGATTATCTTAATTAAATATTGGCAAAAATGAGAAGAGATCCAAGCTGACCAGATAAGGAAAATGATCTAGAAATATATGCATGCCTTTAAATTCACCTTTTCTACTTGAGGCAGATCTTTAGATGACATAAGAATTTTTAAAGTTTTTCCAGTTTCTCAAAAAAAATTGAGGACCATTTCTCCATTTAGAGAGCTATCCTTTTGTAGAAGTTGGGAATGTCCATTGTGGAGTCCGAGTGCACACTTCTAATCCCAGTTCTGTCCTTTCGTTGACTTTTGAAAGTTATCTAACTTCTATGCCCCCACTTTTAAAACATAGGCATTTTATCGGCAGCAAAATATTCTTGATGGGTACCTTACTTTAATCATAGTACTATAGATTTAGTGTCTCCAGAAATGAACATTTATTTCTCAGTTTTAGAGACTGAGATGTGTTTGGTGAAGGCATACTTCCTGGTGTACGTGTAGGAGAGAAGTAGGGAAAGGGGATAGAGGGAGAAGGAGAGAGCAGAGGAGAGAGAGAGAAGGTGGAAGGGAAGAAGAAGAGAGACAGAAAAGGAGAGAACATTCTAGTGTAGCTTTAAGGACACTATATCATCCTTTCAGAATGGCTCCATACTAATACCATCAAAATTGGGAATTAAGACATCAAAGTATGAAATTTGATGATAAACCTAGCAGTAGGCACATCTTAAAGTTTGGAGACTTTATATTTATTTTTGTTGTCTCCAAAACAGATAGTTAACAGTATGTTTACATCTGAATAAATTGTGAAGTTAGCCATCTTTGAATTAGAAGCCAACACATCTGAAAAGTAAATTTATCCTATTTCTTTTTAGTCTGATGCTTAAATATGTGAGATGGCCTTTCTGTTTTGTCTTGTATTGTTTTGTCCCCCACACCCACAAGATGGATCTGGCTTCCTATCTGGGCTTCATCATTCCTGTTGAGAAGTGAGTTGTCCAGAAAACATCTTAGAAGAAGCATGTATAACATTTTTCTTTTTTAGTAAAAGTTTACTGGCAAGGTAGTACTGCTTTTTGATGACATTGAATGAACAAAATTAGAACAAAAATGAATTGATCTTAGTTTTCTATTATTGACCTAACAAAGTACCACATACTAGTAGCTTAAAGCAGTGACCTTTAATTATCTTATTTTGCCTAGTTAGACATCTTGCAGGCTCGGCTGTGTAGTTTGTTCTGAGTATCACGGGTCTGGAATTAAGATGTTAACACATTTGCTTCCTTTTCGAAGGGTCAATCTGTCCATTTCCTTCCAGTTTTATTGATATTGTTGGGAGAATTCAGTTCCCATGTGGCTACAGAACTGATGTTCTCATTGTTTCTCTGGAAGTTGGCAGCTTTTACAAATAGCTTGTTCCTTGGCTTGTGGCCCCTTCTTCTTACCACCAGCAAGAGTACAAAAAACTTATGTTTAAAATTGCTCTTTCTGCCTCATTTTTCTACTACCTACTACTTCTCTCTCTCTCTCTCTCTCTCTCTCTCTCTCTCTCTCTCTCTCTCTCTCTCTCTCTCTCTCTCTCTCTTTCTCTCTTTCTGTGTGCGTGTGTGTGTGTGTGTGTGTGTGTGTGTGTGTGTGTGTGTGTGTGTGTTGGGATGTGTTTGTATGGGGGTTGGTCGCTGGTATGGGGGAGTTCATCTTTAAGGGTTTGTATGTTTAGATTGAGTTCAGTTGAAATTAAGGATTAGTCTCCGTCTCTAGGTTCTTTTGCCACATAGGATGTATTTGCAGATTCTACAGATTAGAATATAGACATCCATGAGGAGTCTTTATTTTGCCTGTTGCATTTCATTTAAGGATTTCTGAAGTACAGTCATTGTGGTTCAATTTGAAATGAGATTTTATTTTTTAATTTTGTAGGTTTTTTATGTTAACTTTGGTGACCTTTTATGTACCTTACATGAAACACCGTATATGATAACTACTGGTGATTCATTCTATGTTCCTTCAGGTAAGAACAACTAAAGCATTTTGGTTCATGTTGTTACAATGTCCGTACAGTTGCTAGTGTATAGTTCCATGAATGTGGAAGCTACAGTGGTCAAAATGAACTACCATGTTATTAATGCCAAAGCAGTTTGGTACATATTTTCCTTTCATTTGATCACTAAGTAAGTATATATTAGTGTTTTGATGTGTGAAATTCAGACAGATGTCTATTACTAAAGAATAAAATATATTAAGTAGCAGTTATGTTGCCTTCCAAGCTATAAGGGAAGTTTCTGCAATGTTATTTCCTATGACAATATATGGCCCTTTGTAGTTGATTGTTTTAACTATACAGACCAGTGTATTTTTAAAAAATTACGAGTCATTGGTAGTAGGTATTTTGATTTATTTGCTTGCTTATACTTTCATTCAGTAAATATGAGTAACAGTGTACTGTGGTGCCAAGTATTGCTCTTTAAGTTTGGGATAAATAAATGGAAAAGAGAGAAAACTTTTCATTTACAAAGCTCACATTGTGATGAAGGCAATAGTAGCTATATTTATATACTTTTGTCTTATGGGCTGGGAATTGAACTGAGATCTTTTTCTTACTGCTGGGCAAGTGCTCAGTGAGTGCATCCCCATCCCTAGCCCTGAGCTTACTGTTGTGCTAGCACTGCCGTAGAAATGTTCTAATTCTATTAGTTTTAATGAACACCAATTTCTACTATAGAGAAAGTCACAGTAATAACATTTAATAATAATGCAAGTAAACCTGCCATATGTGACACTATCCATCTGACCCTGTTATATTACCTAATTAATTAAGAGCATCATTTGCTTTTAAAATGACTTTATATAACATTGTACCTTTCATTCTTACCTATGTGTGCATGTACGTGTCTGGTTTGTAGGAACCTACAGCATTTCTAAAGATCATTTAAAGAGGTTTCAGAATGGTTTCTCTTCTTGCACATATTTCTAATTTAACTCTGCCTTTGTTAGAGAATAACGGGAAATTTGTGTTCTTTCAGATCCTGTCTGAATCAGTAGGTGGTGATTAACTTTTATATCTTTGGATTCATGCAATTAAAATTAAATAAGTTACTTTAAGTTAGATAAATTGTTTCTATTTCATATTTTATGCTGTATGTGTTAAGTGATGAAGAAATGATTCTATGGAAACAGATCTTTTTGTTGCTTGAAATAATTCTGTTTTCTTGTTACTTTACTTTTAGGTAATCATTACAACATTAAAAACCTCTTGAATGTGGAAAGTTGTCTTCTTTTTACTCAAATAAAGAGATGAAATATGTATATGTGTATAAAATAGGTTGTTTATTGTAAATTTTTGTAACTATGATTATTTTAAAATAAAACATTTATTTAGTTTTGAGTAAACTTGAATTAGATAATCATTTCATACTCCTGGTTAAACATTTCATCATCTTGCCTGAATGTGCATACTACCTTTAGTGATTGTCATTTTGCTGGTATTGTTTTAATAATATTGAAAAAAACCAAGTCACTGTTCCCACAATATAAAACACATCTGCTATAAAAGAGATAATTAATATGTCTACTCATTTATAATAGTTGGTTCCAAATACAAATATTAAATCATTGGTTATTAAATAATCTAATAGAAAGCTGTTGTAAATGTGATGAATTAATTTCTGTGGACTGCTATAACAAAGTGATTTAAAACAATGGAAATTGGGTTTATGTATTTTTTTTTGCCTCAGTTTTTTGAGGCTTGAAGTGTGAATTCAGGGTATCATTTGGGCAATGCTCACTTCTGTAGAAGGGATTCTTCTTCTTTCTACTGTTTGATTTGGTTCCTGTCTTTGGCTTTCCTTGTCTTGTACCTTAAACACTTCAGTCTTTACTTCTTATCATATGTCTTACTTTTCTATTGCTGTGATAAGACACCATGACCAATACAACTTATATAAGAAGGTGTTTATTTGGGGCTTACAGTTTCATAGGGTTAGAGTCAACAACTATCTTATAAGATGAACTTACATCTAGATCCATAAGCATAAGGGAGCGTGAGCTGAAAATACCATGTGATTTTAAAACCTCTGGGCCAGCTCCCAATAACACACCTTCTCCAACAAGGCCACGCCTCCTAATCCTTTCCAAATAGCCACCAGCTATTCAGATTATTTCTGCACTTAGCCTGAGGCTCAGTAAATACTGACTCATTTCTTGGGGCAGTGGGTAATGGGCCAGTGTGCCTGCATGGTGATAAACACACATCTCACCAGCATGAGCTGGGGAATTGTCTGGGCCCAGATTGTTTCTTTTAACAATCTGATTGAATCAGGTTATTTGCTTATAAGTTTGTCTTTTTCCTTTTGCAATCCTGGAGTAGCTTTTGCTTATGTATCCATCTTGTGGAAATGGGAGATGAGAAGTGGAAGTCTGAGAAATAAGTGCTTTCAAGGTAAGAACCTGTTGCTGAGGACTCCACACATTTCAGACACAAGACTTAGAGGAATGAAGCTGGACCTGACGTAGAAGCCTTGCCTGAAGACTAGTTCTCATAATACCAAGAGAAGCTATGCAAGCTGCCAAGGGAGAAGAAATGTATTCAGTAGTCCTACCTAGCTGTAAAGCCGACAAATCACAACCATAACCAGGATGGCATGGTACTTCTTCAGTTGTGGCACTTGGATCCTGAGGATTCCCAACAGCCAATTAACTGGACTTAAGGCCTGCCCGCTCAGTAGGAGTAATTCATGACTGAAACAGTAAACCTAGCCCATTGTCTATGTTTGGTGAGGTCAAGGACCTTAGAGGAGAAACTACTACGACCACCTTTCCTAGACCAGGATAATTTCTGTATTCTAAATACTTATACTCACAGATAAGTGTCGCTTTCATTCCTCATCAAAGAAATTTCTTTTTGTAGCCAATGAAGACTATAGAAATCAACTTCAAAATGCAGAAAACAACTGACTCTGTGGTGCTTGACCCAAGTTAATAGGTCTGCAGCACAAGCCCTACTTCATGGAACATTAAGGAAGAGAAAGAGCATATACTGTAGGAGCCAGAGACTCATGATGGATGCCTGCTTCAAGATAGTGCCTTCCATATATGGGGGCTTCCATATACAGGGAAGCTGCAGCCATGAAGTTTTGACATGGTTGCTAATAAAGGCATGTGCCACCATACCTGCTTTTATGTAGTGCTAGGGAATTGTTCTGCATAAAATCATCTGAGAGGAGGTGTGGTGGTTTGAAAAAGTATGGTCCCCATAGACTCATATGTTTGAAGGCTTGGCCCATAGGGAGTGGCACTATTAGGTGTGGTCTTTTTGGAGTAGGTGTGGCCTTGTTGAAGGAAGTACATCATTGTGAAGTTGGGCTTTGAGGTCTCGTATATGCTCAAGCCATGCCCAGTGTCTCAGACTACTTCCTGTTGCCTGTGAGTCAAGGTGTAAGAACTCCCAGCTCCTTCTCCAGCACCATATCTGCCTGCATGCTCCCTTGCTTCCCACCATGACAACAGTGGACTAAACCTCTGAACTGTAAGCCAGCTACCCCAATTAAACGTTTTCTTTTATAAGAGTTTTCTTGGTCATGGTGTCTTTTTACAGCAATAGAAACCCTAACTAAGACAGGAGGGGACCTCAATGAAGAAAAAGCCTCCATAAGATGAGGCTGTAGTCAAGCCTGTAGGTATTTTCTTAATTAGTGATTAATGAGGGAGGGCACAACCCATTGTGGATGGTGTTATCCAGGGCTAGTGGTCCTAGGTTCTTTAAGAATGGAACAAACTGGTAAGTGGTATACATCCATGGCTTATGTATCAGCTCCTGGCATCCCAGGTTCCTGTCCTCACTGCTTTTGATGATGAACTGTTAATGGAACTGTGAGCAAAATAAAGTCTTTCCTCCTCAAGTTGCTTTTGGTCATGGCATTTCATCACCGCAATAGCAACCCTAACCCTAAGACAAGCTGGTACCAGTGGGTTATTTCTGTGACAGACCTGACCATGTATGGGGAGGATTGTGGAAGGACTTTGGAACTTTAGGCAGTGGAATGTAGCCAGCTGGAGCCTAGAAGACAAGCTGTTTGTGCTGCAGAGGGCAGAACTGGAGAATTGACCTAAGGTCCTTGGAGAAGCCCAGAAGATTGTTAGTGAATCCCAGATAATTGGACATTGAGTTATTTAGACTGTTGGAGTTTGGTCTTGCTTGGTTAAAATTGTGACTGTGCCCTGGTTCTTCCCTCTTAACTTAATTTTGATTTTTTACAGGAACCCACAGATGAAAGATTTTGAACTTTTAAAACAGATTTTGATTTTTAAAGAGATTGGATATTTTAAAGAGACTGAATTTTTAATGTGTTTGAATTTGTATTGACTATAAAACTTTTAAAGTTATTTATATATTTAATGTGAGTTCTTGGGGACGAATGAAAAAGGAAAGGTTGTGTGTTTATAGTGATGTGTTTATGTGTCAAATTGACAAATGCTGGATAGTTTTATGTCAGCTTGACATAAGCAAAAGTCATCTGAGAAGAGGGAACCTCAATGAAGAAAATGCCTCCATAAGATGGGGCTGCAGGCAAACCTGTAGGGCATTTACTTAATTAGTGAGTGATGGGGAAGGGCCCAGCCCACTGTGGGTGGGGCCATCCCTGGGCAGGTAGTCCTGGGTTATATAAGAAAGCAGATTGAGCAAGCCAGTAGGCAGCACTCCTCTTATGGCCTCTGCATCAACTCCTGTCTCCAGCTTACTGCCCTGTATGAGGCCCCACCCTCGCTGCTTTTGATGATGAACTGTTATATGTAACTGAGCAAAATAAAGCCTTTCCTTTCCAAGTTGCTTTTGGTTATGGTGTTTCATCACTGCAATAGTCACCCTAACTAAGACAGGATGGAACTCGGTTTCATGCATACTAGTTAAGCCCTGTACTAATTGAGGTACATCTCAGCTGATTTTTGTTTAAAGAGAAGTCTTCTTTTCCATTTTTAAAGTTATACTCAATGTTTTATAATAATACTCCACTGTATATACAATAACCAATAAAACTAGTGGAAATATTATTAGAGCATAGTAATGGAAGCACTAGTTGTGAATTAAGGCTAAGGAGGATAATATTTTACGGAAGATAAGATTCTTAGGTTTCAAACCCCCCTTCTTTGGTTCAGTTTAGAAGACATGAACGCCAACATTATGCTGGTTTTTTTTAGAGATGATAACTGATGCCTTAGGATTAGCTATCACATCTGTGATGTGCATGTTCACGAGCTGTCTGCTTTGTGACTATTAAACTTAATTGGACCCTGTAAATGATAGTCAAATTGGAAATAGGACCTCATGAAGAAGAGTTGTAATGAAATGTTTTAAAGTGTGTCTGTAGATGTAACCAATCGTTTTATTAAATAAAAAACGCAGAACCAATGCAAGGAAGAAAGCCAAGAGGTCAGAGCTAAGAGCTAAAACCTTACCCTTCCTCCTGCGGTGGTCCTACCTCTCCGAATCAGCAGCACCTCCTGTGTTAAAGTCCTTATATAGAGTTTCTGTTCTGCCTTCTCATTGGTTGTAAACCCAACCACATGATTGCCTCATCACGGCCTGTCTGTATAGACCTCCAGGTGTTCCATGGTTGGTATTGAGATTAAAGGCATGTGTATCCAATGCTGGCTGTATCCCTGAACACACAGAGACTTACCTAACTCTGCCTACCAAGTGCTGGGACTACAAGCATACGCCACCACCGCCCTGCTTTCCTATGGCTTGCTAATAGCTCTGACCCCCAGGCAATTTTATTTATTAACATACAAATAACATTTAAGTACAAAAGAAAATATCACCATATGTGTCTTCTGTAAGCTTTTTGTTGAGAAAGAACTTAGAGAACTGCTTAGAAAACATCCATCCATCTAGTTTGTCACTGTAGAAGACTAAGAGTCAACCAGCTGGTCCGTGTCTGGCGGGATCATTACTTTCTCCGAGAGGCAGTGGGTCAAACAGCACAGGCTATGCCAGTTGAGACTTTCTAGATCCCCTGCCTCCACTTAATGTAAGAAAGAAGATGAAAATGACAAGAACATCTTTAGTGTTTTTAAAAATGCAAGATCCCCACATGTAAAATTCATATTGCAATTAAGTATCTTATGTTTCCTGTGCATGAAATTAAAAATTCCATATATAAATATATTCTATGTATATATATATATGTATATAGTGATTATGTATATATATACACACAGCATATGTATGGGATACCTATCACTGATATTTAGAATTATACCTAAGATTTTGTTGTTGTGGCTGTTGAAAAGAAATTGTTATAATCAGAAGGGTAATAGAAAGATAGTGAAGAGGTAGTGTTTAGATAGAGCTGGTGAACTAGGCTCAGTAAAGGTTTGTATGTGCTGGTGGGATAGCTCATCTGCTAGAGTACTAGCCTAGCCTGGAAAAAGTCCTGAGTTTAATTCTTAGCACCACATAAAACCAAACTTGGTGGCATACATTTGTAATTCCAGCACTCCAGAGGTGGAGGCAGGAGAATTAGAAGTTTGATCATCCTTGGCTACATAGTGAGTTCTAGAGCATACCTACCTTTCTGTGATGCTCTAAATAAGTTTCATATCCTTAAAGTGTCTTTCTATATGCCCTAAAATCAGACCTCTTCTTTCTGCCCTCGCTAACTCCATCTAAGCCAGACTGGCTTATTTTCATGTCCTTAACTCTGAGGCACACTGCTCAGCTTCCAGCATCTCTCCTCAGTAGTCACCTGTGTAATCTCTTCCCTCTAAGAAGGCAAGTTAGCTTGAGGGAACCTAGTTCTCCACCCTCTTTCTTACAGTTGTCAGAATACTAAAGTCTACCAAGACTTCTGGGTCCTAAGTTAACTATTTGGAGGAACTGAGGCTCTTCATGTTCTTCCTACAGCAGGATATTCTGTAATACTTGAGTTCCACTATCCAAAAGATTACCAGGGCATAAAATTGAGAGCCAAGCATGTTCAGGGTCCCCGACTGCAGTGCAATGTCATTCACATACTGTCAAGACTGCTTTGGGCAAGCAGCCACAAGGGGCTGACTCTTCTTGCTACCTCTCTACCTTGTTTTTGTTCTCGTCTGACTGTTCTGTTTCACCAAACTCAAGTGTTGGAGATGAGCCTTTGCATCTTCCTTTTAATCTTTGCCCAGCGGGCACTTCTTGAGAACTTCCTTGACTAATCTTTTAAACTTGTAAACTTCCTGACTACACTCAAGAACACCTTTCCTGCTTTATTCCCACAACATTAAGCAGTTTCTAATTTCTAATTTATTTGTGGTGATATTGTGTCCCCCGGTATGTTGCACACCTTAATAAACTTATCTGGGGTCAGAGAACAGAACAGCCACTAGATATAGAGGCCAGAAAATGATGGCACACACACCTTTAATCCTAGCATTCTGAAGGCAGAGATCCGTCTGGATCTCTGTGAGTTCAAAGCCACACTGGAAACAGCCAGGCATGGCGACACATGCCTTTAATACCAGGAAGTGATGGCAGGAAGCAGAAAGGTATATAAGGTGTGAAAACCAGAAACTAAAGCTGGTTAAGCTTTTAGGCTTTTGAGCAGCAGTTCTGCTGAGATCCATTGGGATGAGGACACAGAGGCTTTCAGTCTAAGGAAACAGGATCAACTGAGGAATTGGCGAGGTGCGGTTAGCTGTGGCTGGTTCTGTTTCTCTGATCTTTCAGCATTCACCTCAATAACTGGCCCTGGGTTTGTTTTTATTAATAAGACCTTTAACAAGTCATGCTACATTTATTTGTATAGTTTAT
This sequence comes from Peromyscus melanophrys, assembly GCA_902168415.1. Classification (NCBI taxonomy): domain Eukaryota; kingdom Metazoa; phylum Chordata; class Mammalia; order Rodentia; family Cricetidae; genus Peromyscus; species Peromyscus melanophrys. The sequence goes on from CABHPR010147007.1 coordinate 10,449, forward strand.
GGTTGTATTTTTTTTTCTTTCTAAAATGCTTCATGAGTACAAAGATTTTAAAATTTTCTTGTCACTATTCTCTTGGGACTTATTTCTATTCTTTGATATAAAACCACAAAGAAGCTACATGAGGAGAAAATGGTTATTCTGCCTTACACTTCCAGGTGACAGTCTATCACTGAGGGAAGGGAAAACAGAAACTCAAGCAAGGCAAGAACCTGGAGAGGCAAGACCTGAAGCAGAAGCCATTGAGGAGTGTTGATGACTGGCTTGTTACCTCTTGGCTTGTGCAGTCCCCCCGGCCCCCCTTTTTGAAACAGAGCTTCTCTGTATAGCCACTACTGTTCTGGAATTCTCTCTGTAGACCAGGCTGGTCTCAAACTCATAGAGATCTGCCTACCTCTGCCTCTTGAGTGCTGAGATTAAAGGTGTGTGCCACCACTGCCTGGCTCAGCCCATTTTCTTTTTTCTTTCTTTATTTTTTTAATTAAGAATTTTTTAATTCATTTTACATATCAATCACAGATCCCCTTCTCTTCCCTCCTCTCACCCCCCAGCCTTCCCTCTCCCCAACCCACACCACATTCCCTCCTCAGACAAGGTAAGGCCTCCCATGGGGAGTCAGCAGAGCCTGGTACATTCAGTTGAGGCACGTCCAAGCCCCTCCCCCTGCATCAAAGCTGTGCAAGGTGTCCCACCATAGGTAGTGAGTTCCAAAAAGCCAGCTTGTGCACCAGGAATGGATGCTGATCCTACTGCCAGGGGGTCCCTTAAGCAGATCAAGCTACATAACAGTCTCGATTATGCAGAGGGCCTAGTCCAGTACATGGAGGCTCCACAGCTGTTGGTCTAAAATTCATGAGTTCCCACTAGTTTAGTTTGTTTGTCTCTGTAGGTTTCCCCATCATGATCTTGATACCCTTACTCATAGAATCTCTCTTCTCTGTCTTCGACTGGACTCCTGGAGCTCGGTCTGCTGCTTGGCTCTGGATCTCTGCATCTGCTTCTATCAATTACTGGATGAAGGCTCTGTAATGACAGGCAGGGTATTCACCAATTTGATTACTAGGGTAAGCCAATATAGACATCTTCTCCACTATTGCTGTGGACATAGTGGAATCCTGGGAACTTCCCTAGCACCCAGTTTCTCCCTATCCCTGTGATGTTTCTCTCTATCACGATACTGTTTTCATTGCTCTGTCCCTGTTCTAGCTTGACCGTCCTGTTCTCTTATGTTCTCATTCCCCATCCCCTACCCTCTATTGCCCCTCCTCAACCCCAGTTTGCTCATGGAGATCTCATCTATTTTCCCTTCCTGGGGCAATCCATGCATCCCTCTTAGGGTCTTCCGTGTTAGCTAGCTTCTCTGGAGCTGTGGGTTGTAGTCTGGTTATCCTTTGCTTTACATCTAGTATCTACTTATGAGTGAGTACATACCATGTTTGTCCTTCTGAGTCTAGGTTACCTCACTCAGGATGATATTTTCTAGTTCCATTTGCCTGCAAATTTCATGTTGCCATTGTTTTTCTCTACTGAGTAGTACTCCATTGTATATATGTACCACATTTTCTTTATGCATTCTTCGGTTGAGGGGCATCTAGGTTGTTTCCAGGTTCTGGCTACTACAAATAATGCTGCTATGAACATAGTTGAGCATGTGTCTTTGTGGTATGTTCAGTGTGGTTGAGCATGCCTTGGGTATATGCCCAAGAGTGGTATTATTGAGTCTTGAGGTAGATTGATTCCCAATTTTCTGAGAAACCGCCATACTGATTTCCAAAGTTGCTGTACCAGTTTGAATTCCCACCAACAGTGGAGGAGTGTTTCCCTTGCTCCACATCCTCTCCAACATAAGCTGTCATCAGTGTTTTTGATCTTAGCCATAAGTGTAAGTGTACTCATACTGATAGGTGTAAGATGGTATCTCAGAGTCATTTTGATTTGCATTTCCCTGATGACTAAGGATGTTGAACAATTTTGTAAATGTCTTTCAGCCATTTGAGATTCTTCTGTTGAGAATTCTCTGTTTAGCTCTGTAGCCCTTTTTTTTAATTGGATTGTTTGGTATTTTGATGTCTAGTTTCTTGTGTTCTTTATATATTTTGGAGATCAGCCCTCTGTCAGATGTAGGGTTGGTGAAGATCTTTTCCCATTCTGTAGGCTGTTGTTTTGTCTTATTTATGGTGTCCTTTGCCTTACAGAAGCTTCTCGGTTTCAGGAGGTCCCATTTATTAATTATTGCTCTCAGTGTCTGTGCTACTGGTGTTATATTTAGGAAGTGGTCTCCTGTGCCAATGCGTTCAAGGCTACTTCCTACTTTCTCTTCTATCAAGTTAAATTTAACTGGATTTATGTTGAGGTCTTTGATCCACTTGGATTTGAGTTTTGTGTATAGCAATAGATATGGATCTATTTGCAATCTTCTACATGTTGACATCCAGTTATGTCAGCACCATTTGTTGAAGATGCTTTCTTTTTTCCATTGTATAGTTTTGGCTTCTTTGTCAAAAATCAGGTGTTCATAGGTGTGTGGATTAATGTCAGGGTCTTCAATTTGATTCCATTGGTCCACATGTTGGTTTTTATGCCAATACCAAGCTGTTTTTATTATTACAGTTCTATAGTAGAGCTTGAGGTCAGGGATGGTGATGCCTCCAGAAGTTGCTCTATTGTACAAGATTGTTTTAGCTATCCTGGGTTTTTTGTTTTTCCATATGAAGTTGAGTATTGTTCTTTCCAGGTCTGTGAAGAATTGTGTTGAGATTTTGATGGGGATTGCATTGAATCTGTAGATTGCTTTTGGTAAAGTTGCCATTTTTACTATGTTAATCCTTCCTATCCATAAGCATGGGAGATCTTTCCATTTTCTTCAGTTTCTTTCTTCAGAGACTTAAAGTTCCCATCATACAGGTCTTTCACTTGCTTAGTTAGAGTTACCCCAAGGTATTTTATATTATTTGTAGCTATTGTAATGGGTGATGTTTCTCTGATTTCTTTCTCAGCCTGTTAATCATTTGTATATAGGAAAGCTATTGATTTTTTTTTGAGTTAATCTTGTATTCTGCCACATTAATGAAGATGTTTATCTTTTGTGTTAGGGTTGAATATTCTGTAGGTATCTATTTAGTCCATTTGATTCATAAAAGCAGTTAGGTCCCTTATTTCTCTGTTAAGTTTCAATCTGGCAGATCTGTCCAGTGGTGAGAGTGGGATGTTGAGGTCTCCCACTATTAATATGTGGGGTTTGATGTGTGATTTAAGCTTTAGTAATGTTTCTTTTACATATGTGGGTGCCTGTAGATGTAACCAACCATCTTATTAAATAAGAAACACAGAGCCAATGTAAAGATAAAAGCCCAAGAGGTCAGAGCTAAGAGCCTTACCCGCCTGCTTCAGCTAGCCTCTTTAGCCAGGAGACCTCTCTGAAAAGGAGCTACTTCCTGTCTGTTTGTCTTTAAATAGACTCTGTGTTCTGTCTTCTCATTGGTTGTAAACCCAACCACGTGACTGCCTCGTCACTGCCTGTCTGTACTGACCTCTAGACACACATTGGAGCGTGTGTCAGATCTACCTAGCTCTGCCTACCAAGTGCTGGGATTAAAGGCGTGCGCCTCCTCCAGCAAATCCTACCGGCGTGCACCACCACAACCGGCTTTCGCTATGGCTTGCTAATAGCTCTGACCCCTAGGCAACTTTATTTATTAACATACAAATAAAATCACATTTCAGTACAAATAAAATACCACTATAGGTGCCCTTGTATTTGTGGCATAAATGTTCAGAATTGAAACTTCATCTTGGTGGGTCTTTCCTGTGATGAGTATGTATTGTCCTTCTCAATCTCTTTTGATTTATTTTAGTTTGAAGTCTATTTTGTTAGGTATAAGGATAGATACACCAGCTTGCTTCTTGAGTCTATTTGATTGGAAAGTCTTTTCTCAGTCTTTTACTCTGAAGTAGTGTCTGTCTTTGAATTTGAGGTGTGTTTCTTGTATGTGGCAGAAAGATGGGTCTTGTTTTCGTATCCATTCTGCTAGCCTGTGTCTTTTTATAGGTGAATCAAGTCCATTGATATTAAGGGATATTAATGACCAGTGATTGCTAATTCTTGTTATCTTTTGGTGGTAGTGTGTGTGTGTTTCCCTTCTTTTGGATTTGCTGCTGTGGGGTTATCTATTGCCTGTGTTTCCATGGGTGCATCTAACTTCCTTAAGTTAGAGTTTTCCTTCTAGTGCTTTTTATAGGGCTGGATTTGTAGATAGGTATTGTTTAAATCTGGTTTTGTCTTAGAATGTCTTGTGCACTCCTATGTCTATGGTGATTGAAAGTTTTGCTGCATATAGTAGTTTTGCATCCATGGTCTCTTAGTGCCTGCATAATGTCTGTTCAGGACCTTCTGGCTCTCGGAGTCTCCATTGAGAAATTGGGTATTATTCTGATGGGTCTGCCTTTACAAGTCACTTGGCCTTTTTCCTTTGCTACTCTTAATATTCTTTCCTTATTCTGTATGTTTAATGGTTTGATTAATGTGGTGAGGAGACTTTTGGGGAGGGTCTAGTCTATTTGATATTCTATAAGCTTCTTGTATCTTCATAGGCATTTCCTTCTTTTAGTTGGGAAAGTTTTCCTCTATGATTTTGTTAAATATATTTTCTGTGCCTTTGAGTTGGTATTCTTCTCCTTCTTCTATCCATATTATTCTTAGGTTTGGCATTTTCATGGTGTCCCAGATTTTCTGAACGTTTTGTGTTATGACTTTTTTGGCCTTAGTGTTTTCTTTGACTGACGAATGTATTTCCTCTATTGTATCCTCTACAGAAGAGATTCCCTCTTCCATCTCCTGTATTCTGTTGGTTATGCTTGCATCTGTAGTTCCTGTTCTTTTGCTCAGATATTCTATTTCCAGCATTCCCTCAGTTTGTGTCTTCATTGCTTCTATTTCAATTTTCAGGTCTTGAACTATTTCCTTCACCTGTTCAAAAACCTTTTTCTTGGTTTTCTTGGCTTTCTTTAAGGCATTTATTGATTTCTTCCAATTTTTTTGTCTTTTCCTCAATTTCTTTAAGGGAATTTTCATTTCTACTTTACAGGGCTCTGTCATCTTTATAAAGTTATTTTTAAGGTTTTTTTTTCTGCTTCTTCTATGTTGTGATGTTCAGGTCCTGCTGTTTTAGAACTACTAGGTTCTGATGGTGTCATGTTGCTCTTTATTTTGTTGTCTGTATTTTTGCACTGGCATCTACCCATCTCTTCCTCCAATAGGTGCAAGAAGTGCATGTGTCTGGGCGTGCTGGTATTGGTCCAATCTGTGCTTGCTGTGTCTGTGTCTCAGGGGTCCACTCTTGGTCCAGTCATAGCTCTTGGTCTAATTGGAGCTGGCAGATTCTGTGTCTCAGGAAGCCACTGAGGTTGTAGGAGGATGGGTAGGTTTGGGGTAAGGAGTGGGTCTTATAGATTGCAGGGTCTGATGGGGGAAGGTGATAGGGAAGCCTGCCCATAGGAGTCTTCTCTGCTGGCCTGCAAATGGAGCAGCAATGGGTGGGAATGGGGGGCACAGGTTGTGCCCCAGGGACTAGGTCCTAGAGACAGGACTCTCTGGGTGGGAGAAGAGTCACTTACCTTTTGGTTCAATCAGAGCTGTCAACTCATTTTCTTATAGCACCCAGAAGCATCACCCACAATAGGCTGGACTCTTCCCACATCAATTAGTTATTAAAAAATACACTACAGACTTGCCTACAGGCCAATCTTATGGAGACATTTTCTCAATTCAGAGTCCTTCCCAAATGACTATAGTGTGTATCTAGTTGACATATAGCTAGGCAGCATAACTGTGGAGACAATAGTCTGCATAAATATAATTTTAATGTACATTTGTTGAATTTATTGAGTTGAACTAAGTATGGTTCTCCTTGCAATGGTTTCAATTCACATCTCTACCCTAAAGTTTGTGTTAGATACTTAATCCCCAGCCATGGGAAGCGAGGCCTAATTACAGGTAGTTAGGTCAGGAGGGCTCTACCTCCAGAAGTGAATGAATGATACTATAAAAGAGTTTGTGTTGTGAGTTCACTCTCTTGCTCTTTCTCACCAGTAGGGGATCCTGCCATCTTGTGATATAGCAAATAGGCCCTCCCCATATGTGGGCCACTGATGTTTGGATCTTCTAGCCTCCAGATCTATGGACCAAATAATTTTGAGTTTATGGATTACCTAGCCTGCTGTATTCTATGCTGAGACAGAAAAAGCACTAAGACACTTTTGTAATTCGTTTCCTGGATTTCTTTCTTTTTTTGGCCTGCACTCCCACACTGCTCCCCTGGTTTCTTTTCCATCCAACAATTCTGAAGTTTGGCTTTCATACCTTGACTAATCACAGATCTCTGAGTATTGATGTTTTAACTAAAAGTTGCATCTACCTTCTTCAGGACACTATCATTTTTGAGTCACCGACCTTTATTCTTTCCTGTCTCTGTCATTCCTTCTGAGTCTCATATCCAGGCCACTCTTGGCAGCCTTGTCTTTATGCATCTGTCATGTAATCTGTCTGTTAAACAAGTTGTCACTCACCACAAATGTTAGCATATTGAATGATCCCATTTACATTGCAAGTATTCTTAGCCCAACTGGATTAAGGCCATTCAGCATATGTATTTTTGGAAGGTTTTCTTTTTTTTCTCCTCCTAGAAGAGTGAAAGGCAAAGATAGTGGGAGGATAAATGAACATTTGGGAAAGCAATTATATGGTAAACCCAGGGAACTCCATGCTCGCCATGTTTCTGTTTTTGAAGAGCTGACAGGAATTCCTTTTAGATCTCTTAGCCCACTGCTTCAATTTATGGAGATGAGCAAGTAAGTGGTGTGCTACAAATAGCTAGTTCTAGGTCACAGTCCATCACTGCAGCTGATAGAACGAAACAGAAGTGACAGTATGCCAAAGTTGAGCCGAGGCATTAACTCCTTTAGTACTTCTCAGGCTAGTTCCAAGTGAAGGCCTTGTTTTAGTTAGGGTTTCTATTGCTGTGAAGAGACTCTGTGACCACAGCAACTTTTATGAAAGAAAACATTTATTTGAGATAGTTTACAGCTCAGAGGTTTAGTCCATTACCATCATGGTGTGGAGCATGGTGGCATGCAGGCAGTCATGGTGCTGGAGAAGGAGCTGGAGTCCTCCATCTTGATCTGCAGGCAACAAGGAGTAAACTGTCTACCCCACTGAGTAGCTTGAGCAAAGGAGATCTCAAAGCAAACCTCCACAGTGACACTTCCTCCAACAAGGCCACATCTACTCTAACAAAGCCACACCTTGAATAGTGCCACTCCCTTTGGGGGCCATTTTCTTTAAACCACCACAGGCCTTAAATGTGGAAACTGGCTCGTGCAAAAAGCCAGCTAAGTCCACTGAATGAGAGCGCACACAGAGCACAGAAAAGCTGTCTCAGCTGAGCCCAAGCTAGCCCAGCTAGCTTCAAACCTAACAAAGAGCCACTGGTTATGTATGTGAATCCACTGAGCACCAGAAGAGTCACCTGCCTAAGGCCAGCTCAAGGTATTGACCTGTAGAGTTACTATTTGAGTCAGTTTTGAGTTGGTTCTTACACATCTGACATGATACACAACTAACTGTCAGTTATTGATACAGCAATTCACCGAGGCTGACTAGAAAGTCTTTAGTGAACTCACCCGTACTGCCATGTCTGAGAAAAGCTGGGCGTTGTTTAAGGATGGATGTTTTTGAAGTCCAACGTTTACTCTTAGATTTCATAGAAAAATGATAGACTTGTTTTAACTGTGAGTTCCATTTTTTTTTAAAGGTTAATTCTGGTAGTCCTTTTTGGAACCATAGAGAAACATAGGAATATTTTTGCTTTAAATGTTCTATGCAAATAAGGTTCTAATTTAAGGCTGTGATGGAAATTAAAATGCACGAGGAATTAACGAATTGAGTTTCTCTTGATCTCAGCACTAATATTCCTGACCATTGCATCGGACTGCCAATGAGCTTTCTTTCAGGCTCTCTCCCTGTCATCAGTATGAAGTGAGGGAAATAAAGGAAATGGCCAATTGGACAAATACAAGAAAAATTAATCAAAGAACAGTGTCAAGAATAGAACCACAATGTGTTGTCTTCAAGTTAAATGACCTAATTGTGCTGGTTGGATTCTCTAAGGGTTTCACTGTTTTTGTAAAAACAGAACAGTACAGTGGCTTAAAAATAGAATTCTGAAGAACTATGCAGCTTTCAGCCTTTGTAAATGCAGCTGTTTAACACATCATCATATATAAACAAATGTATAGGAAACATTTGCCTGTTTTAGAAGGTTATGGAGACTCAACATTTGGGTATCTGGTATTTGAAAACAAAATGCAGTCATCTATTATTTTTAAGTATCAGCTTCACATATACATACAAATATTGCAAACTGACATATATATATACACATTCCAGCTTTTACAGAGAAGAGCTGTATAACAAATTGCAGTGTGGGAATTAAGCCACAAGATGGCAAAAGAGAATCTCTAATCTCAAAGGCTTGGCTTTTGTTTGCTTGGTTGCTTTTCTTTCCTTTGCCTAAACTAGAAGAGCCAATTAACCCTGCTATTCATTTATTGCAAGGGTTAATTAGCAAGACATAAAATATCATTTCCAAACTATTTTAGCTGTTTAACAATTTGCATTTTGTGTCCAAAGAAGAGCCAGGATTAAGAATTTAGTTTGGCAAGAATAAATCTACATTTATTTTTGGTTTAAAGACTAGAATTTAACACTTACCATCTGTTGCAGAGGTCAGTTATGCTAAGCTGACTGGAAATCAAAGGAAGATATGTGTCTTACTTTTTTTCATCCTAAAGTTAATATAGGACGAATGGATTTGGAGAAATAAAGCCTCTTTTGTTGAGTGAGTTTGGAAAATGTTGATTCAGGGACAATTTAGGTGTGATTGGCTGAGGCAGGTCAGGTTAATGCATGAAGGAGAACAGAAGAGGAGAGAGATGGCAGGAGGCTGAGCTAATTAAACAGAAAAGGGAAACTTGCTGATGCATTGCTGTGGCCTTCCAAACCAGCGTCTCCTAACTCCCCTCTGATTTGAGGGTAGTGCTATTGTGACCACCTCTGCGTTCTTGTAAAAGAACTCAAACCTCAGAATAGCTAGATAACTAAAGATAACCTGGCTAGCATTATAAGTAGCAAAAATCACATCAGTGAGGACAGTCGAGTTCCTTATCACCCCTGAACACATGCTAAAGAACAGCAGAGCTTTAATCCAGATGTGAGTGCACAAACCTGTAATTCCTGCATTCTGGAGATGGAGGCAGGAGAGTCCTTGGTAACTTAGTGAGTTTGACATCAGCCTGGGACACACAGGACCTTGTCTCAAACCAATTAAATAGAATCTAGCAACAGAGCCTTAATTTCACTTCATTAGAAAATATATTCTAAATATAGCAATGTAATATGCAGTATATTATATAGTACATAATAATTAATGTACTAATGTATAAAATATACTATGCATATTTGGGGAGGAAAAATGTCTTTTCCTGCTTACTTAAAACAATGAAAAGAAAAATACCATTTAACAAAAGCTTTAAGTACTACACTCTTCATAAAAACTAAGACCTCAATACATGATTAACTTTGAGTAATGTTGTACTAGTTCTGATACAGAGCAGAAAGTCATCGGAGAATATGATAGGACAAGAAGGGTATGGGGCTAAGAGCAGTGCACTAGGACGACAGCAGTCACTGTTGGTTTAGCTTGCTCTCTGATGCTCCTTTCCTTCGAGGTCAGGGAGGACCTCTCCTGTGAGAGTCTTAGGACATGCTTCTGGAGAAGGCCTGCTCTTGCTGTGCTCGCTCTTTCTCAAACTGCTTCAGCAGAAATTGTATGATGAGGTACTCTGCTTTGGGATAGCATGGTCTTGAATGTGAAATAACACTGACTACAGTTTTATTAAAGTATATTTTTTCATGTAGATGACTTCTTTTTGCAAAGCAGATAAGGATGAATTAAAGTCAGGAAAGAACTCTTATAACTCTTGTAGAAGAGCTGAATTCAATTCCCATGGATACATGGCAGCTCACAATTGTCTGTAGATCAGTCCTAGGGAATCTGACACCTTCTTTTGAACTACCTGGGCTCCACACACACACACATGATGCACATAAAAAAGCCAGGAAATCTTAACTATTACTGTAGTAATTAAACAAAATCCTCCCAAACTCCCAGAGTTTGGTCATATTTTTTCAAAACTAAAATACTGTAACATCGTATCATTGACCATCTGTGTCATGTACCTCCAGGAATGAACTTGGAAGCTTTACAAATTCAAGGCTTTTGAATTAGTGTCTGCATGTGTATGTGTAACTATATGTGTCTCCTGGTAGAATTTATACTTTGGAGATTAAGGCTGAAACTTCGGGATGACGTGTGAATATGAGAGACAGGGTGGGCATTCACACACACACACACACACACACACACACACACACACACACACCACACACACACTTAATTGCCAGAGGACCATATATTTTGGGACTAGTGCTATATGCCTATACCATATCCAGTGCTTGCGTATTGGGCCAATTTTACCTGATATGGCCAATGAGAAATAAATCTTGACCAGTCGGGTTGGAGGGATCACACCAAGACTGAGGCTGTGATAACTTTATTGCAATCAATTAGAATTTTATCCCCTTATTAGAAACAGAATACAATGGAGGTTGCCAGGATCAATACAATAGTAGTTCCTAGGATACAATGACGTTTTAAGGTGTACAGCATACATAAGATTAATGTCTAAGACTAATTGTTCTGTCAAGTTTCTATATGCTTCACTGACTTCTAGGGAATACAGAGAAACACAGGCAGCCTGAATGCTTCACTGCTTGAAGGAGTGCCTTGGTTTCTCAGGAACTGAAAGGCGCACAGTGCCCCAGGAGCAACTGACTCCAACCTGAAAAACCCATGATGCACACCTCTCATGGTAGCTAGGCCAAGTCAACTCCATGATTCCCTGCACCATACTCTTTTTCTTTCTTATCATTTTCTTCTTTTTAATCATACACACACACACACACACACACACACACACACACACACACACACATATATATAGTGCCTGACGTGTGTCTTCACTATGTGTGTGCCCATGCCTGTGTCTGGGGAGACCAGAAAAGGACATCCTTTTATGGAACTGGAGTTATATAGATGGTTGCTAGCCACCACGTGGGTACTCGGTACTGAACCCAGGTCCTGTGGGAAAGCAGCTAGTACTCTTAACTGCTGAGCTACTTCTCCAGCCTTCTTGTTATTTTCTTATGTATGAACTTCTACTCACTATTATTAGGATTTTGATTCCTGTAGATGATCTTTGTTTCTTTCCATTGACTCTTCAATATATACTGGGTAACCCCTCCAGTACTCTGCCCCTGTGCTGGGCACCTCTGTGCACACTCGTGCTCTTCGTCTTTTGAGATGCTCTAGGGTGGGTCTTGGAACCATTACCTACTATCTCGTGGGAGCACCTGTTTCCTCAAGGTCTCTAGAGTCTTGCCTTCTCTCCTCTACTTCCCCCATGTCTGGTTTGCTTTTTCTCTTGCCAAGCTTTATTTCTTGCACACCATTTTTGAAATTCTCTTGTTTGTACTCTGCTCATTTAGTTGTCTAACAAGTTTCAGAACTCACACTACTTCACTTGGGTCAGTATAAATAAACTTGTCACTGTGCATTTACTGCTCGCCTCTTGGAAGGAAGAAGGATTCCTTATTTATCACAAGTTTCATGGCTGTTGCCTCTAAGATCAACACTTTCAAGTACACAATGTTATACTTATTTTAACATAAGTTTTTTGAGACAGGGCATCTTCAGAAATGAAGATTCAAAGAAAGAGGCAAATTACAGGTTATGGCCTCAGGGTGGTGAACTGGAAGGTGCTCAGCAAGCGTGACTTGTTCACATTCTCTGGGGTTCATTCCTTTCATCTGAGAATAGAGCATTATGAAGATCTTATGAGTTACTTTGTAGGAAAGAGTCTTTTAATGGCCTGTTGCAGGGATAAGAGGTAACTGGAGGGTGAGAGTGAATTTCCTGTCTTTTCTACTTTCTGCAATGCCAATTTGCAAGATTGGTGCAGAGCAGAGGAAGTCTTAGAACGTCTTGAACTGAATCAACTAGTATTTTACATACTTCTCTAAATGACAATGACATCTTGTTTTTTTTTATCATGAATAGTTCTGTTTTTAACAGAAAATTTATATATTAGGAGCTTGAGGCTTGTTGTTAAGAATGGTTCTGAACTAGAAGACGAGAGAGAAGCCAAATCCACCCTTATCCCCCACTCACCATCTCCCGCACCTTCGTGTGTGTGTGTGTGTGTGTGTGTGTGTGTGTGTGTGTGTGTGTGTGTGTGTGTATGTTGGGGATCCAACCCAGGACTTCATACACATGCTGCAAGGCAAGTGATCTTCAAGCCATGTTTTCTAACACCAAGTTATATATAACACCTAGAAATTTTAGAATTGTAATTATTTCCACATATTAATGGTACAAATTAATCTTTAATTGTGACATTGCCATAGATGCATTCATATTGCTTGATCACTTTTGGATGATCTTGGCAAAGGAATGAATTTTGGATGTGTGTTCATCATTTTTGTTAAAAAAAAGTTTTATTTTTTGGTTAGCTAGAAACCAAATTTGGAGCATCTGCTATTATCAAGGAGGTTGCATTAGCTTACACATTAGGCCAGTAGGTGGCACTCCAATCTTGTTTATTAAATGACTCAATTTTTGACTAATTGGTTAATTTTATAGGGGTGTTGGAAGAATATACATCACATCTAATTTATGGGACCTCTGGCAATTATGCCTCAGTTATCCTAAGAAGCCCTAGTGAAATGGATAAAAGTAATTTAAGGATTGGAACTAAAGTGCTGGAGGGATCAGTTGGGTATTTGTTTTTTTCTTGGGGAGTACTTTGACTCTGTAAGCTCTTTACAAACTACTAAATTATTTAGTGCAGAAAACTTCAGTCCTTCATTTTAAAGCTCATAGGGAGGTTATTTCAAAACATCTCGACAATACTTTCAAGTTATTTAATTCTAACTAGAAATATAGATTTCAATGATTTTTAGGAGAGAGAAGAGGTACCTTGTTAATTTATGAAGAACTGAGCCAGGTATAATGGCTCATACTTGTAATCCCAACACTCAAGAGTCAAGGCAGGATAGCTAAGAGTTCAAGGCCTGGGCTGTGTGAAACTTTTGTCTTAAAAGGAAAAAAAGGAAGGGAGAAGGGAGCCAGCCATAGCAACTGAGAGAACTATTGCTTTCCCATCTAAAATATCTCCTTGACCTAGGCATCACACGTGTATTGCACAATATAGCCAGCACTGGACACCTGCCACTCTGTTTGACACAGCAGCATTCATAAACAGTGTTATCTATTCCCAATCCCCTTTTCTCTTAAAAGAATAAAAGCATTTTTAATCTTTAGGAATGCATGATCAGAAAAGCTGTTGAAATGTAGCAGAAAACCAACAACTCAGCTGAGTTTTGAGCACATTTATCTCATTCATTCATTCATGCATTCACTCAACAAGTACTTGGTTAGCTCTCTTTGAGGACTAGCTACTTGTGCTATAATTGAAATAGAAAACAAATGCGATCTTTGTCCTTAAATACGGTGTAGAGGAAACCATAGATATTAAAAACACACCAATGACTGTAATCTGGAAAGTATTCAAAAGAGACCAACTTGACTTTTCAAGGCTATATAGTAGCAATCTTATCTCTAACTTTAATATTTCCTGTGGGAAGTGGTGTGTTGTTTTATGTAGTGAATCTACAACACAAAAGAATACTTACTGTACTGAGTCAACAAATGAGATTTAGGGTAGCTCTTGAGTTGTCTTGGATGACATTAAAATCTGTTTAAATAAAATCAGGAACCACTAAGGTGGCACAAGGAGGTTAGGATATATGGTTTACTCTATGTGGGGTTTCTGGTGAAGTTACTAGAAAATTGAAGGTTTACAGCTGGGAAAGGAGGCCATACACACTTAGGCCTTAAGAATGGTTCATTGCTTATATACCTCTATATAAAATAAATATTCCAATTTAGCTCTTTATCCTACTGTGTTATATCTACCTTCCTTGAAAGCACCTCACAATAACCCCTTACTAAATTTCTGACCTCTATGAATTTTCAAAATGGAACACATATCTGAAAATTCAAAGCTAACATCCACAAATTTGAGAAAACGTGATATTTGATTTTCTGTGTCTGGATCGCCTCACTCAGAATGATTGTTTCCAGCTCCATCTATTTACCTGTGAATTTAATAATTTCATTTTTCTTAACGACTAAATAGTATTTTATTGTGTAAATCTACTGCATTTTCATATCCATTTCATCAGTTGATGGACATCTAGGGTATTTCCATTTCCTGGCTAATGTGAACAGAGTAGCAATAAACATGGAGGAGCAAGTCACTATAGTATGGATGTCTAAGAGTTGGACCATCTGGTAGCTCTACCTCCAGATTTTTAAGTAACCTCTACTTTATTTGCATAGTGGGTATACCAGACCATGCTCCCACTAGAAGTGTTCTTTTCCTACATCTTTGCCAGCCTCTGCTCTCTCTTCTTTTTCTAGGCCATTCTGGCTAAAGTAAGATGAAATATCAATTCAGTTTTAGTTTGCATTTCTGTGGTGGCTAAATATGTTCAACATTTAAAAAAATGTTTTTCAGTCACTTGTATCTCCTCTTTTGAGAACTCTCTGCTTAGATTCATGCCCCATTATTTCATTTTGTTTATTTTTAATGAAAATATAAGATGCAACGTATTTCTTTTCCTGAATCTACTTAGGCTTTACAATGAGAAGAATGAGTGATTTAGTCTAGAATTTATAATGAAAGACAGAAGCTCTGAGATGGAAAATTCCAACAGGAAACAGATATTGTTAAAGATGAGGAAGAGATTGACCTACAGTCTATGATAACTGAAATGCTTCAGAAAAAAAATACACAGAAGAAAAAAAAAGAAAGTAAAATGAAATTAACATATGAAAGGATCAGAATTTAAATGAACCCATGCTTTCCTCCTCTCCTTGGTTTCTTTGGGAATATTTTCATATCCATCTGGCAAGAGTTAAATTTTACTACTAGCTATAGACCTCACACAGAAAACTTATTTGAGTTCAATTCGCCCACTTGGTAGACTTTATTTTGTAATGAGTTAACTAATATCTGGGAATTAAAAATTTTTTAACATTTTTATAGGATATGAGAAATAATTCTTCACTCTGGGGATGGAATTCTTTCTGTGTGTGGTTTGAAACATGTCTTCAAGTATCTAAGTAACGGTTAGAACCACTTTTAGTTAATATGAGGTGAGTAGAATAGGAAATCAGGAGAATCTCCATCTTTATGCCATGCCCCATTTTTTTAACTGGATTGTTTGTTTTCTTGATCATTAGCTTTTTGGGTTCTTTGTATGTTCTAGGTATTAACCCTCTGTCAGATGTATAAATGGTAAAGATTTTTTTCCTCATTCTGTAGGCTGCCCCTTCTCTTGGATGATGGTGTCTTGCTATACAGAAGGTATGTGGGTGGAAGTGGGCATGACATCCTACCTCTAGCTGAGGCATTTGGTAGCTGCCAGGAGAGGGAGAGTCAGTATTCTTTAATGATATGACTCTATGTTGGTTGACCATACTCTGATGTAGGCCCCACCCCCAGGAGTAGTTGGGCCACACAAGCTGGACCTGATGAGGGGAGGAGAGAACTTAATGTGGGTGGGTGGGACATAAGGAGTAGATATGGGAGGAGTTGGAGAAGGGAGGTATATATGATAAAATGCATTGTATAAAATTCATAAAGAGTTAATAAAATACCTAAAGAGGGAAATATGTGTTAACAACATTCATAGCAGACGTTAATTGTGTTGCAATTTTTGATTCTCAGTTCCAGGAGGCTTCAGCTAGCCACAGAGGGGCATCTTTCCTTTCCCATGTCCCTTAATTTTCTGTCATTCTCCCCTGCCTCAATACAGATGTTAAAAACTTATGATCTTTAAAACTTCCTTGTCCTCTGTAATTTATGGATTAGTAATTAATACTGATGTATCTGCCTGTCCTCTCTATGGTTTCATTGATTTGTAGCATTTCTGTCTGTAGCGGTGGTTGTCTGTGCTTTACCCCTGAAGCACTGCCTCTAATAGGCAGCAGGTAACTGCTAAGTACCTGCCCCACCCCCAGGGCATGGCTGAGGGGGGGACCTCTTAAGACCTGGAATACATATGTACTCCTTCTCTTGGCTACCTCGTGGTCCTGGATGCTGGATGCTGGTACTGTGGACCAAGTCAGAGTCCTCCAGAGAACCGCATTGGGCCCCATGACCAACTCCCTTTTGCTTGTTGTAAGTAAACCCTAAATAAACCCCTTTGATTATCAGATAAACTCCATGGAATTGCCTCATTATCTGTCTTTTCAAATGTGAACAGTTTCAGTGAAGATTTGTGAGTCTCTTTACACAGAGCAGAAGGAATGATGGTGCTTGAGTCCTTAGTGAGCTGGAAAGCTCTGTGACAGGCATTCCACTTTGCAGAGATAGGACAACTCTTTTCCTATTACCATGCCCATCAACTTGTCCTTTCTGACTTTGGAGGTTGAAAGCTATAACTTAACCATGTAAATCTATGATCACAGCACACTCTCAATCTGCTCCAGTATTGTAGGCTGGTTCAAAAGAGAGACTGTATGCTGCAGAAGTGCTCTGCAGAGTGTAAAGTGCTGGTTAAATGTGGGTACTATTATTCTACTCAGGAAGAACACTTAGCTCATTGCTTAGTAATGGTGAGGCAAACAGTGTCACTAAATAAGACAATATAATGGCCTTAAGAGGCTCTCATTCCGTTTCTCTTTTTATTCAAGCACACAATTGCATTCTAACACTTCACAGACAGCCTGAAATGGGTCCTGTGGAGGCTGATAAGGAAAATTAGAACAAGGGGCTATTTGAGCCCTCATTTTAATAACCAAGTCAAGGAGCAGGCACTTTAATACTAGAAAGAAGGAACATTCTCTCTTAGTCCTCAGCAGGATAATGACTCCATTACTAAACGTTCCTTCCATAATAAAGGATGCAGCTTAGGAAGGAGAAAGATGCCAGCCCCATCATGGATAAAAGCAGTTAGTATGTATGGATAACGGTAATTTTAACAGACTTAAAAAAAATAGAAATCTCTGGCTATAAATGGGCCTCAGTTTCACAAATACCTGCTGAGTATCTATGCCTTTTGATTGAATTTGCCTTTGTTTGAATGGATACTTACTGGTTTTCTTCATCATTCGTGTGTGTGTGTGTGTGTGTGTGTGTGTGTGTGTGTGTGTGTGTGTCTGTACATGTGTAATTTTGATTGTACTTTAGTATGGGAGACTGAAAAGTACTTGTGCCTTGTGTAGGGAACACGAGAGAAGCTCAAGGCTGGGTTTGTGAAGGAGTAGGCATGTGCATGGAGGCAGGGACATTTTCCTTTCTGTTAATACTGAATCTCAGCGAGCAATGGTCTGAAAAGCTTGAAATAAAAAATTAAGTGCTTCTAAATGGACTGTTGAGAGCACCATTAATACCTACCACCCAGTGCCTGGAAGAGAACAGATGTTCAGAATATTTATGGCAAAGTGAACAAAATAAATGAGTGACAAGGAAAAAAGAGTGCTATAATGCTTGCCTCCTAAGCTCACAATGTACTACTTTTAGAAGGTTTGCACAAGAAGCGTACTCCGTTCTTATGTCCAGTGTTCTTAGTGATGATAATTCCTTTTTCCCATTTAGCTTCAAATCTGTGAGCTGATACAGAGCTCTCAAGTCAGTGAGTCAGTAACAGAAAATGCTTGGGGAGGAACCATTGAACATCCTGTACGTTGAGGTTCTCTTCACCATGGTCTCAATGTGTCCTCTACAAAGAAAGGTCATGGGTTGAAACCTAATCACTGAGGTGGGAGTATTTGGAGAGAGGGACTTTGTGGGGAGACCAAGTCACTACAACAGAACCCTTATCAATGACATTGGTGTACTAATGAAAGAGGACAGAGAGCTGCCTTGTCTCCTTCAGGTGAGCAAATATCCAGGTGTGATCTAGGTGCCAGACACCAAATCTACCTGTGCATTTTGACTTCACAGCTCCCAAACTGTGAAGTGTAAGTTTCTATGCTACCTCATCTACAGCATTTTGTTAAGGTGCTCGGACGACTGAGACACTTTCCATTATGTGTAGACTGTGTATACAGGTGCTTCTGAGGTAATACAGTTAATAGCTGGTGCCTGGATATACAAGTAGGCTTTTCTTTGGCTATTGGCTAGATCCTCACCTTGCTCTTTGATTGGAGCAAGTTATTTAACTGCTATGGGCCTCCTTGTAAAATCTGGCTAAGAGTAGTGCTTTCTTTATAAGATTGTTATGAAAACTTTGAGGAGATCTGTATAGAGAACTTCTATTTTTTTTTTTGACTCAATACTAAGTAGTTTCCCAAGGTGAAGTTAACATGTAGCTACTTATGTGACATGGAATGACTTCTGCAAAGGCCTGTTATTCCCTGCCTTTCCTCTCAGAGTCTAGCACACCATCCTTTGCTGACAAGGATAGACAGACTTGCCTTAACGAGGCAAGCTGAGTAATAGCAGGCAACAGTTTTTAAACCCCACATCTGGAAATGATCAAAGTGAGACTCTTCTGTAAATAGGTTGTTTTAGACATAAAATTTAAAATTTATTTCTTGGAGCACATCGGAGATTCTGATTTATATCAGTAAACTTATCAGACTTTTAAACTTCTTTCATTGCATATTTAAAAATACTTTCAATTTTACGAAAATTTACTCTAGGTAACTCTTGAAGTAGACACGCGAAAAGATAAAAATTTAAGCAGACCTATGTTCTCCCAACTCAGAAACACCGAAGCATATTTTCCATAATGCTGTTTGGATCTGCATATGTCGATGAGATATAACTAAAGCAGACATATTGTTTGTGACATTTTCATTAAACACATGATTATAAATGCCATGGTTAGCTCTTACCAGTCTATGTAAATGACAGTATTTTATTTGTTCAAGTTAATTCTTAGAGTGTGTTTACCTGTGCCCTCCTCAGAACAGCTCTGGTAGGTATTATGATTGCAGCCATTTTAGAGATGAAGAATGTAAGGGACAGAAAGGCTGAACTACTTGGTATAATTCCATCAGTTTGTAAGGGCACAGACAGGGTTTGCATATACTGTCTCCCTACTAAATTTTCTTACCTTCTCCTTCCAAATGATCGCATGCTGTACTCTTTCTGTGCATATCTCAAATGCTCTATTCATTCCCAGTGTTTTTCTGCATACCTGGTAAAAGCGTTTCTTTCCTTGCACTCTGCCTGAAAGTGCCTAGCATATCACCATTTTGTCATGACTGTTCTGGGATGTTCGTGCCTCTGCTATCTCTCTCTCAGTTCAGGCTGCTAAGAGCTACCACTACTCTTCGTTTTATTTCTCTTTCTCAGCCCTTCCTCTTAAACTCTCACAGTTTAAACTAGGCTGCCTCTTGGGGCAAAATTTATTTAATTTCAGAAACTAATACAAGGAAAGACAACACAGGGTCTCACTTAAAATTGGCTCCACTCAGGCTGGTGTTCAAGCTGATACCCTTGGCCAGTCCTCATGCACTGTAGGAAGTTTCCTCCTTGCCAAAGTTATGGCTTGTCTCCACTGAACAGGTGTCACTTTTCAGCTCACCATGCTTCTGGGTTTACACATTTATCTCACAGTAAGCTTAGTTTTTAATTCTCAGTTTTTGTCTTAAGTGGCCCTTTTCACAACATAACTGAAGAAACAGCAGCTGCTTCATGTAGGGGATACTCTACTCCCCAGCACAGCATTAGGAAGGTTACATAGGAAAGTCACAAAATTAGAAAGTATAGGCTAATGTCTCTTAATAACATAGATAGAACAGTTTCAAAAAAAGTAGCTTAAATCCCTAAATATCATATAAGCATACATCATGATCACCTAAGTTTATCCTAAGAATGCTGAATTTGCTTACCATTGTGGAATAAATCCATTCAATCACCATATTAGCTAAGTACGTACAGTACTTTCTAAGCTGGACTCACAAAGGTGAGCTGGTGTTCAGCTGAGTGCCAATATTGGGAAGCCCAATGGCAGGAAGCTGGAGGAATTGAGTGCAGTGTCTCTTGGGCACTATTGGAGCTGGAGATGAACTCAGACCTCAAGGCACAGCTGTGGGAACCTCAATGTTACCATAACAGAGGAAACTGAAATTGGTGGTGGTCTGGAGGCTTTCATATTTTTGGACCAGTTCCTCAGCTGAAATCCTTACAGAAAATCCAAGTCTGGCTAACAAATGAATTGGAGAAAAAGTTGAGTGGGAAGCCCATAGTTGTCTTTGCTTGGAGGAGGATTTTTGCCTAAGCCAACTCAAAAAAGTCACACAAAAACTAAGCAAAAGCTCCACAGAAGTCACACTAACTGAGGTGCACAATGCCACCCTTGAGGACTTGATCTTCCTAAGCGAAGTTGTGAGTGAAAGGATCGGTGAGTAACTGGACAGCTGTTGACTCAGGGTTTCATTATACAGAGTGCATCCGAACAATAGGGAGAGCAAGGTCCAAAGTATTTCTGTATACCAAAAGCTTGCCAGCAAGGATGTTAATTTTGAATTCCCAGAGTTTCAATTATAAACAGAAATCACTAAATAAAATGTAATCTTAAGGAGGAGGAGGAAGGTTGAAGGGGAGGGAGAAAGGAAGGAAGGAAGGAAGGAAGGAAGGAAGGAAGGAAGGAAGGAAGGAAGGAAGAAAGGAAGGAAGGAGAACTCAAAACACCAACAGTATTTGTATGATCACCTTAATAGATACATGGAAATTTGAAAAAAAATCCAACATTTGGAGCTGGAAAGATTGCTTAGTGGTTAAGCTCTCTTGTTGGTCTTTCAGAGGACCCAAGTTTCATTACAGAATATTAATTTCAAAGAAGGGGGGAGAAAGCTCACTGACCAAAATCATCATGGCCAAATTAATTAAAGCAAGCTTTTTTGTTTGTATGTATGGGCTGCCTCCTCCTAAGGCAGGGTTCAAGAGGTCTGCATTGGACATGGGCAAGATAACGGTTTTTATAGCTCAGGGGTAGGGGGTTTCCAAATGGAGGATTCGGCAGACACGTAGACGGGGTTACAGGAGCAGCATAACAAGGTTGTCATAACAAAGTAGTCATAACAATCTTTTGAAACAAAGGTAGGGTTGTAAGATGCTCATAACAACTTTCTGAAACAAAGACATGGTTTCAGTTTCCTGGAACAAGCACAGCAGAACTATTTGTACTTAAGGTTACAGGTGGGACATAGCCCAATCCTTGAGAAATAGAGATTTAATCATAAACTGGAATGAACATACTTTGTCTTTACTATAAGATGGCTTTCAAGCCTAAGATAGTAGTAGGCTGATTCATCAAGAACTCATGTGCGGTGGCTCTGCGTATTCCCAGCTCTAGGGAATACAATGCTCTCTGCTGTCTTCTGCCAGCACCCTCACACGTGTGGTACACACACACACACACACACACACACA